>PVKH010019252.1:0-14905 GCA_004027955.1 Chaetophractus vellerosus
GAATTTCCAGAGTGACTGAGGGTAAGTAAGAGGCTCCAAATCACTGTTTGATCTAGGGGCAAGCCACTTCCCTTCTATGATACTGAGTTTCTGCCTATGTAAACTGAGAAGACTGCCCAGAAAATGTGTCCTAAAGTGTCTTTCAGCACTCACATTCTGAGGTCCCAAGTGAGTGGTGGGAATGAGACCCTTGTGATTTGATTTGAGCTTGTGGCATTAGGTCTGTCCAGCTCTTTATTATGTTATTATTTTGTGCTTGTCATATTTCTCTTGTAAGAGTATAAAATTATACCTAGTTAGGGTCCACACCATCATTTACCCACCTTAACTTTTGCATCCTGGGTCTCTTTTATCCATGATTGTTGGGTGAGGTCCTGCAAGGAAGCAGAGGTAGTTTGTTAGTTATTGTCTTTCTCCTGGGTAGGGGTGAAAGAAAACACGAGAGAAACCTAACAAAATTCTAGGGGAGTCTGAACTAATAATTGCTCCCATTTATTGAAAGCTTCTAATTCTCCACGAAATCCTAAGTGCTTTATGCATATTACATCACATCTAATTCCTGCAACAACTATGTCAAATATGAGTTGTACCCTATTTGAAAAATGTTATAAATTCTGCTCCTAGGGACATATGATATGTGAGTAATTGTCGTAAGAGATGGGCACTGGCTAAAATGCTTACACTCTGACCACATCTGTGTCCCATCTCTGAGCATTTGAAAGTGAGCTTGACTAGGTGACATTGTTTTGTCTTATAGGCAATGGGGAAGCATTGATGGGTTTTAAGGAAATGTGTGACTTGAACAAATTTGCATTTTAGAAGTGTAATGATTAATATATTTTACATTTCTTAAGGGCTTATGAGGAGCTGAACTCTGTGCCTTATTGCATTGAACAGAAAGAGCATTTAATCAATTTCTATGTTGAAAGCAGAGATAATGAATGAGATTTGAAGTAACCAAGGAAGGCTTTCTAGACAATGGACATTTTTAAGTTGGTAGGAGTTGAAGAGATAGGCAAAGATGATGGCCTCTTTCTTCATGAGGCGAATAAGAAGGATGCTTTTATTGGGAATCATGTGATGAGGCCCCTGAATAGAAGTAATGAGACCCCTGAATAAAAGTAAGGTTATGTGCTGTTGCTCAGTGGACATTGAGGTTGTTTTGAAGGGGGCTGGGCAAATATTGTGAATGGTCTTAAAGGGTAGGTAGAGGATATTAGACCTGCTTTTCAGATAACAGGGAGACAGTGGGTTTTACTGAGTGATTCAAGCAGAGGGAAACTCAGGAGAATTTCTAACTCTAACGTGCAGAATAAACTTGGTGGTAAAGGCTGGGGACACGAGGTGAGAGATGGTGCATGTAAATGTAGCAGTAATCCTCACAGAGGCTTATTGACCTGTCTGAAGTTAGTAGTTGCAAGAAGGCTGAAGAAAGAAGAGGTGAAATCTACAAAATGTGGGAATTGTGTAAATATAGAAGGTGGGGGAGAGTCATGAGTTAGAGGTGACTCTGAAGTTTTAAGGCTTAGGGAGTAGGAGAAAGATGATGCTGTTGTAAGACCCAGGCATGACAGTTCAGTCTCAACAACTGCAGCTCTCATCTCTTTCCAAATCCTGCCATGGGATGGAGGAGAAAACAGAGATATCTGAGTCTTACCCCCTTGTCTGTGTCTTAGTTTCTCATTTTCCAGAGTTGGTAGGACTGAGTTATTCCCATTATATTGGGGTTTCCTCTGACACTTGTGCTATTTGTGGGAAAAGCATAATAAATGAATCTGGAGATGTTTTTGTCTAGGTCACTTCTCTAAGGCATTGTAATGGCTAAACCCTTTCTCCTCTGGCTGAGGATTGTCGACTTCCTCCTAACTTTCCTTTGTTCTTGGGTTTCAGCTTTGGCTCAACCATTCACAAGCACTGTTTCTTGGGCCATTTGATTAACCTCTCTGAGCTTCAGTTTCCTCATCTATCAATTATCTACCTGAAATTGGAAGAATTAAAGGAGGGGATGATTGTGCTCATCACAGCCCAGCATAGAGTCGATGCTGAATAAAGAGCAGCAGCCTCTGCGGTTGTGTGGTTGTAGGGACGACACAAAACGGTAAACATCAGCTAACCACAAGCTTCAATTTCCTTCAGGCACCAGAACTCTTTCCCAGACCTCTTGGGTTGTTTTTGGATGTTTCCTTTGTTACCCTTCCTTAGAACCAGTAAGCAAGCCCCTTCTTGCTTTCTCTCTCTCTCCTTCTGCTCCTCTTTGGTGTCCTGATTCTGGACTATGCAATCGCTGTTTCATCTCCTGATTCTAGCCAGCCATCTTCCTGAGGTTTCTCTTAGCAGATTTTCCTTCTGAATATCTCCTCAAATTTTCACTATGAAAGAAGTTTGGGTGTGGTGGAGATGTTTAATCTATTTTCATGGTGAAGGCACAAGTGAAAGAAGCAAGAATAAGCAGAAAAAGAGATACTTTAGTTAAAAAGTAGAGAAAATTTTGATATCTTTGTCTTGCTCATTTCATAATTGTGGTTTTTAATTCCATGAAATTGTCTGCTCCTTGAGGGTAAGAGCTACCTTGCATAGGGTCTGTGATAATTCAGAAACTTATATGGGTCAAGTAAGGAAAATATCCATCAACTATTTCAAAAGAGAGATATATCAATGGGAATGACACTCCTGAGAGATAAGTAAAGGAGAAGGCATTTAAGAGCTGTTTGTTTGAGAATGTTTAATGCAAAAGCATTATGAGAAAACATTGGAATGGGTGAAATGTTAGCAAATAATCTGGATGTTTTTTAGTGCCAAAATGGTGATTATTATTTGTTATCGTGGTATACTTGAAATAACATATGAGTTGGAAAAAAATGATCTGACTCTAGTTCTGAGTCCACTGCTTACTGGGAGGCTTGGCTAATTCAAAAAGTTTGTGTGTCTCAATATTTACTTGTAATATAGGGACCATGGAATTTTTGTGAGGTTGCTTGAAAGCATGTTGCATAAAATAGGCTATTGAGCAACAAATGAACAAACTTTTATGTATGACTAAATAAATAAATAAACAAATTAGTAGCATAATACATGTTAAAGGTTTCTGTAACTTCAAGTGCTAACCAAATCTGATGGACTGGTGTTATAACTGCATTTATTTTGTCACAGGGCTCTTCTTCGATGAGATCATCTATCCTAAATGGAATCCACGGCCAGTACAAATAATGTGACTGAATTAATTTTTACCGGCCTTTTCCAGGATCTGGAGGTGCAGAGAGTGTGCTTTGTGGTGTTTCTTCTCGTGTACCTGGCCACAGTGGTGGGCAATGGCCTCATTGTCCTGACAGTCAGTGTCAGCAAGAGCCTGCATTCCCCCATGTACTTCTTCCTTAGCTTCCTGTCCCTGGTGGAGATCACTTACTCCTCTACAATTGTCCCTAAATTCATCACAGACTTACTTGCAAAGATCAAGTCCATCTCCCTGGAAGGTTGTCTGGCTCAGCTGTTCTTCTTTCACTTCCTTGGGGTCACTGAGATCCTTTTGCTGGTGGTGATGGCCTATGACCGCTATGTGGCCATCTGCAGGCCACTTCATTATATGACCATTATGAGCCAACAACTGTGTCAAGTACTAGTTGCTGGTTCCTGGCTGGGGGGCTTTATACACTCCATAATTCAGATTCTCATCACCATCCAATTGCCCTTTTGTGGCCCCAATGTGATTGACCACTACTTCTGCGACCTCCAGCCATTATTCAAACTTGCCTGCACGGACACTTTTATTGTGGGGGTTATTGTGTTTGCCAACAGTGGCTTATTCTCTGTCTGCTCCTTTCTCATCTTGGTGTCCTCCTATATCATCATCCTGGTCCACTTGAGGAACCATTCTGCAGAGGGAAGGCGCAAAGCCCTCTCCACCTGTGCCTCCCACATCACAGTGGTCCTCCTGTTCTTTGGACCTGCCATCTTCCTCTACATGCGGCCCTCCTCCACCTTCACTGAGGACAAACTGGTGGCCGTGTTCTACACAGTGATCACCCCCATGCTGAACCCCATCATCTACACACTCAGAAATGCAGAGGTGAAAAATGCCATGAAGAGGTTGTGGGGCAAGAAAAAGAAGTCAGGGATATAGTAAAAATGAGAATGTCATAAATCAAATGTATATCTGATTTCTCTATGTTCTTTAATTGGATTTTAAATTCAGTAGGACTTTCAAAACTATGGAATCAAGTATAAAAGGACTCAATATTACTACTATTGTGATTCATCTTGGTAACTAAAGACTCCCTCATATTCTGGTGTAATGCCAAACTATAGAGTTCACAGTTTCTTGATGAATCCTAGGAAACTTGGTTGACTCCATGATTTCCACCAAGAAAATGGGTTTGGGTAATATGAAAGCTTAATCCAAGTTCAAATGAAAAGTAGAACCTTTTGAAAAATATTTTTGTAGGTTAATATTCTTTCTTAACCGCTTCTTCCTGTGCCCAGAGTTTATCCCTTTCTTCTTTCCTCTCCTCTTCCCTTCCTCCTTTCCTTTCTTTTTTCTTCCTTCTTTCCTTTTGTCCTTCCTTTTCATTTTGTTTAGGTCCCCCATGATAACAATCTGTATTTTAATGACAAGGACAACAACCAGAAGGATTGTGAAGGGAGATCTGCAAAGGAAGTGTTTCAGTCTGATTATTGCTTCTAATGTGGTGACATATGTCTCTATAAATTGTATCCACAGTGTTTTATGTTCTTCTGGTTGCCTCTTGGCACCTTTTGCCATGGACCATCTGATTATGAACACCAAAATGTCCCTGGAGCAATTTATTTTCTTCTGACATGTTGACATAAAAGATAGTTGCTAAAGCTCTCTGGGCCTTCTCTCTATGTCCAGCATTATAAATCAAACTAATATCAAAATGACATAGATTGTGCCTATCAGTAGGGAAGAACAAGTGAAATATTTTAACATGAAGACCATTGCTAATCTTGTCCAGATGTAAGAAAATACAGAATCCTAGCAATGCTTATAAGACCTAACTTGAAAAATGAATGGGCAATCCTGTCTAAGTATGTTTCTATCCAGAACTCTGCCTTTTATTGCATGTGGCCTTGTAAAGTCCATTTCTGTTAATGTCTATTAATGTTTATTGGTGAAGTGAGATGAGGAAATTTGTGTCTCGTTGTGGTTCCTCTTGGAATCTTGACCACACATACTGACCTGTGTCATTGTGAGAAATTTAGAGGATATTGTAAAATTTGCCCTTTTCATTCTACTCTTAAAAGGCTGCATTTTAGTGCAAAGAGTGTGGGCTTGTATTTAGACACTGGCTTTGAATTTCCTCTTGATCCCTCCACCCTCCTTCAAGATCAGATGACATAATGCAGGCAGGTTCCCTATGAAAGATGGAACATGTGGGTGTGCTAGTTGGTGTGAGGTACTTTCTCCTTTCTCCTGTAGGTGTTAATTGAAGGTATGGGTGAGATACTCATTTTATGGGCACCATGTTTTAAGAGCATTTGCCTGGGTGTCCCCATTAATTATGACCATTATTGGCCATCCATAATACCCAGATAAATGTTGCTTTTTCTGCCTGGAATGACTTTACCTCCTTTTTTCTTATGGCAAATTTCCATACATCCTTCAAGACCCAGCTCACACTCACCTCCCTTATAGTGTCTTCTCGGGCCTCCCTCCTCCTTGGGTTGATTTTGTAACCTTTTCCATTGTCATTTTTGTATACCTTTATCATTGTCCTTATCTCTTTGATTGTAATTGCTTTATGTTTGTTTCTCCCTCTCCAGGGAAGAATTGTCCCTTCTTTCTCTTTACAGGTGCAAGTAGCATGCATGTAAGTATTTGTTGAATAAACAACCCTCTAGGCCCATGTGGCAATTTCTTCTATATCAATTCTGACAGATTCTTTTGGAGCACTTTCATGGTAAAGACCATTTTCTTTCTGTTAACATTTTTAATAGCTCAGGCTCTGAAATTCACTAGGCTGTTTCAAATGTGTCTTACCTATAACCAAGGTCCAAGTTACTTAACTTCTCAGAACAAGTTACTTAACTTCTCAGAATAAAGTAAGTTTAACAATTGTATGAACTTCATAACATATTTCTGGATATCAAATGAGATAATATACATGTAAAGCTGTTAGCAAAGAACCCGGTATAGATTGAAAGCTCAATAAATATTAGCCATCATCTTTTGTGCTGGTGTCATTATTTTTAATTTGAATGATAACTGTGTCCAGGACCACCCGTAGATCTTCTTTCTTGTAGATCTATCCTGATAAGCCTAAACTAGATTCCACCCCCAAAGCCTTTATATATCTGAAGGTAGTTCAATCCTTGGTTTTGAGACTTCTCTGGACTAAACATTCTCTGTTGCTTAATTACTTTTGAGTGTCTAGTATGTTGTTAGTCCTCAATAAATATTTTTAAATTAAATGTTGATTGTAATGTAGTTTGTCTATTTTTTTGATTGATAAATACTTTTCATTTTATTCATGTTTATTTTAAAGCATTTGGTTCAGATATAAACTAAGTGGAATTACTCTCCTCTCTCTTGATGCCTTTCTTGTGTTAAAGTAGACTAGTACTTTAGGATTGGAGCCCCTTACACATGTGCAGGTTTGGCTTCCTCACTTCCTCACGGAGCTGCTAACAGGACATCATCAGTGAACTCTGAGTAGTTGGATTCTACTTGGCAGATAATATCTGCTCTAACTGAATTGTCAGAATTCTCAAGGATCACTTCACCCATTGAGGGTTGAGACTTGGTGGGTCTATTGAGAGGCAATTACTCACTTTGTTCTAGCCTCCCTGGAGTGGGGGTTTATTGTTTTAATAGACAGGGAAGGTTTTGAATATTTAAAACTGCTTTCTTAATTCACAGATGCAGTAACAGTCTAAACATACCACTTAGCATTGCTGAGACTATGTTGGCCTTAACTGTTGATTCTGTTATAACATATAAAAAAATAAAATGTATTTTAAGATAATAAATGTAGCATAATCTCTTTATAGAAAAATTGGTAGTGTGCAGCAAACTTCTCTGCATGTACATTTTGTATTCCTTTCCCATTTATTATTTTTATCCTTTTAGGACTAGGTTTGACTGCATATAATAGGAAAAACATGTTAATCGATTAGAAGTATACAATACAGAGATAGAATGTTTGGAATCATTGCAGAAGTCCCAATGTATTTTCAGAAACACAGCCTCTGTGATCTTCTGCATGTAGCATCAACCTTAGTACCCCACTTGCCTGCTAGTACTCCTTACCTGCACTGTTCAAAAGAGCTCTCTGCCATGATGGAGATGTTCTACATTTGTGCTATCTAACATGGTAGTGGTTTATGAGCATTTGAAATGTGACTCATGAGACCAAGGAACTGAATTTTAAATTTTATTTAATTTTAATAAATTAAAAATTAACTAGACATGTGGCTCGTGGGTGCCCTATTAGATAACACAACACTAGCATTTCTGTATTCCAGGAGGCAGGAAGGGGGAGGGAGAGTAAATTGACCAGACTCTTTTTAAAGGAGATTTTCCAAAAGTGCCACACAGCATTCTGCTTTCATCTTATGGGATTGCATTTAGGTACACAGTCACATTTAATTGCAAGGGAGAATAGAAATTATAACATTTTATTCTGTGTGGAACTATGTTCAGCTAAAAATTAGTTTCTGTCCTGTTCCTAAGGAGGAAGGGGAGAATGGATATTAGGATCGGCAGTCTCCAGTGCTTTATTACATGCCCCATTTGTCATCTAATTACAAATTCTTCATAAATATGATGTGTAATGACCTGTAAACATTTCAATTTCTAATTTTAGCATAGTTTGTTTACTCAATACCCTATTGTGAGGCTTTTAGGTTTGTTTAGCTATTTATTAAAAAAAGACTTATTGAGCATGTCCTGTGTGTCAGGCACTGTTCCAAGTGCTGGAGATACAGTGGTGTGCAAAACAGAGAAATTCCTTGCCTTCTTGGGGCTTACACTCTAGTTGGGTGAGAAAGATAATAAATTAACAAGGTGACAACAGATCGTGAGAGATGAGTCATGAGATAAAAATACAGTTTTTGATAGAAAGTAGTTGGATTGCAGGGAAGGTTAATCTAGACAGGGTGGTCCTGGAAGCTATTTATTTAGAAGGTAATTTGAGCTAAAATAAGAAAGAGGGGAAGGAATCTGCCACAAAAAAGGCGTTGGAAACCTTCCCAGTCATAAGGAATGGTAAATACAAAGACCCTTGAATAGAAGGACTGTAGTGTTTTTAAGGAGTGGAAAGAGGCTTGAGTGCTCTGATATAGTGAGCGGGAGACACAGACTGGATTATGTAAGACAATGTGTTGGTCCTGCTAAGAAATTTGGGTTCCATTCTAAATCAATTAAGAAATCATGGGGGAAGTTTTAGGCTGTAGAAGTTTCTGATTTATATGTTATAAAGATCACTGTAGTTTCTGTATTCATAATGGATTAGAGTGGTTGAGTGAAGGCAGGGAGATCAGGTAGATTGCAGTCATCTAGGCAAGAGTTGTGGTTACTCACTAGGAAATTTGCAGTAACATACCAAACAGACAGATTTCAGTGCACTCTCTTTTAAAATGTTTTTGAGGTTGAACAATTAGGATCTGCTGATATGGTTATGGGAGGAATTGGGAATAATTCACAAGCATTTGGTGTGACAAACTTGTATATGGAGTTATTTATAGAGATGGAGAGTACTAGAGTGGAAGTAAGTTTGGGGGAGAAAATGGGAGTTCTCTTTAAGATGTTTTATGTATAAGGTATTTATATGACAGCTAGGTCCAGAAGACAAATGTGTAGCCAACATGCATGTCTGGAGGTTCACCTAGAGGCAGAAACTAGAGATGTAATTTTGAGAATCAGTATCACGTAGGAGGATATTTAAAGCTACCTGACCTGGGTGAGATCACCTGGGGGTGAGAAAATAGTAAGAGAAGAGGGCCCAGTTTTGCTTCTCAAAAATTTTGAGGTCAGATAGGAGAGTATTTTTCAGGAAAGAGCTGGACAGAGGTAGGAAGAAAACAAAGAACATGGTATAAGGAGGTCAAGGTAGAAGAGCATTTTGAGCAAAAGTTCATTTGGTTGGAATATGGCTGAAAAGCTAGTAAGAAACAGGGTAGTTTTGGATTTGGCAAACTGAGGGGTTGTTTTTACCTTGATGGGAGTAATTTTGGTGGGATAATGCAGCTGGAAGTTAGATTGGAGTGTTTAAGGAACGCCTAGGGATGGGGATCAAGACAATGAACATTTACAACTCTGAGTAGTTTTGTCATGAGGTTGGTCTATAATTGTTTTTTTTAAATTGTCTTTGTGCTCTATTTGTTGGGCTAGGTAACAGGATTCTGCTAGTATTTAGAATATTTGTGATATACCGATGCAGAAACAATTTAACATGCTTGCACAGGTTGGGTTCCCCAAAAGCTGACCCTAAGACAAGGATTGGAGTGCAAATAATTTACTTGAGAGGCAAAGGACATTCAGATAAAGGAATGAGGAAGTGAGACAAGGAAAGAAGGCAGCCAATAAAGGATGTATTACTAGGCTATTTATCACTTCGAGTAATGGAAGCTTAATCCCACTAGGAAACATTGGGAGCAGAAAACAGGTTTCAGAGTTATCCCACCTGACAGGTGAGGGAGCTGGGGTGTTTATACACCAAATCCCATCAGCCTCTGTTGAGGGCTGCTACTAGGGCTGTTAATTCTTCAGCACATCTGGTCTTCCACTTGGTTGGGCAAAATGGCTTGATGCCAGAGGAAGTCTTTAAGGAAATAAAAACAGGTGCTGGAAGTTGGAAGTTGACCCAATATGCATTGAATTAGTAAAGGCAAGGAGATATGGGTGATATACTGGCATTACAAGCCACATTATATGGATGTTTGTAATTTATTAGTAAGCCACATCTTGATAAATTGTATAAAAGTTATACAATAAGATTAGAAATCACATATGAGCAGATACATTGAAACAATGGAATGATGACCACTCTTAGGCAAGTGTAAATCAGTCATCTCTATAAAAACTGTAAGCTCCTTGAGGGCAGGTGTTACTGGGTAAACTGCCATGTAACTTCCATGATGATATTGTGTCACTCGTACATTATTTATCAATTTTTTTTACATACTCTCCTTAACTGCCACAAAAACCATTTTATTTGTCTTCTCAATATGAACCTCTGTTCCTATGGATATTATGAAAAATCATAAAATGATGTAGGGACAAAAGAATATATTGTTCAAATAATTATTGAAATTATTGGTTTTGTTTTTTTTCCAAGTAAGTATACACATCAGTTATGGATATGGAAAGCCTGCAATTGGCATGGCCTGGTAGAGGAGAAATTTTGATTTTAGATGTAACCACAGTGTTGTTGTTTTGTCCTTGCCTTTCCTTGTTGAGAATTCTCCATATCCTGTAGTTTATATTGTTATCACCCCTACAAATCACTCATTTCACAATTTCTTTTTAATGAGAGTGTTTTCTATCTTTCATAGGGTAGACTATCCCTTATTTTAAGGAGAAGTGTTCCTGAATTATTTTGGGAAAAACTGATTGACCCAAAAGACTTTTATTTTTATTAAAATATGACGTGTACATTTTAGAAAATTGAAAAAATATGGTAAACCTAAAGAAAATAAAAATCATCCTTAATTCAAACACTCAGAGTTAACCATTGATAATATTTTTTTAATGGACTCCTTGTATACAATCCCTAAAAGTTTCATGGACCTTCACTTTAGAATTTTGTGTCCTCATACTATCACTAGAAGTTTGGCTAGGTTAGGAATCAATCTATTTCACCATTGGTTAGCTTCTCAGAGACTCAGTTTCCTTATCTTTAAAAAAGGAACAGATAATACCTAAACCATAGGATTGTGTGATGATTTTAGAACATGGCACCAAATTCTTTGACATTTCTCCTTTTGAGAGGTGATTTTCTGTCACCTCCTCTTGAATTTGGGTTCCGTGACTGACAAACAGAATATAGAAGAAGTGATGCTGTGCCAATTTCCAGGTCCCAGCTTTAAGAAACGTGTCCTGTCTCTTTGGGAGACTTGTTCTTGAAACCATGGTGTGAGGAAGCCCAAGCAGCCCCTAAAGTGGCTCACACGGAAGAGACCAATGTTGAGAGGATCCAAGCTCTCCTGACCCTTAGTGCTGGCAGAGTTCCCAACTGTCAGCAGTTAACACCAAGTTGCCAGCCTGTGAGTGAACCATCTTGGGAATTGATGGTCTAGCCCCTAGTTGACTGACCCTACATGATACTGCATGCAACAGAGATGAACCTTCCTCAGCAAGCACTACCCAAATTGCAGATTTGTGAGCTAAATAAATTAAAAAAAAAAGTGTTGTATAGGCCACTAGGCTTTGTGATACTTTGTTATGCAACAATAGGTAACCAGGAGAGTTGTGAGGACTAAGTTAATACCTGTGAAAGTCCTAGCAACTCTCTACACTAAATAAATGTTAGAAATAACAACAACAACAACAACAATAATGATGGCAAATCATTTGACCTACTTTTCTAGTTTGTTATATCTCGTTTAAGTTTCCTATAACTGAGGAACCTGTAATCCCATTTAGCGTGGAGAATCTATTCACAAAAGCTTTGTATTAGGGCTATTTTAGTCCAAGTGAGAGAAACCCAACTCAAATTTGCTTAAACATCAACAGCAAAAGGATTTTATTGTTTCATGTAACTGAAAAGTCTGATGGCTGTTTTAGTGTTTTTTTTTTTAAGATTTATTTTTTATTTTCTGCTTTTTGTCCTATCCCCCCGCCCCCCCCGCCGCAGTGATGTGCCGAGTCAGCTTCACCGTGAGCGGTGGCCTTGCCTACTCGTGGGCGACCTGCCCCGCTTGCGGGAGGCTCTGCCCTGCTCGCGGGCGGCCCTGCTCTGCCCGTGGTGGCTTTGCCCTGCCCGTGGCGGCTCTGCCCTACCCACGGCGGCTTTTGCCTTCTCATGTGTTCCACCCGCCCAGAGAGGCCTCAGGGACCGAACCCAGGGCCTCCCATGTGGTAAACCGGTGCCCTACCCACTGGGCTATACAGCCGGCCCCTGTTTTAGTTTTAGGGGAGAACAAATCCAGGTGGACTAACAATGTTATCAGAAATGTGTTTCTCTCTAACTCTCATATCTGTTTTCCTTTGTGTTGGCTTCTCTCCAAATGGTGGGAAAAAAATATCTACTATAGCTCCAGGCTTATATTCTACTGGTTTAACAAACTTAAAAAACGAGCACCTGCTCCCTCTCCCAGTTGTTCCTGTAAAAGTCCTGGGCTTAATGTTTCTGAGCCCATTCTGAACATGTTTCTGTCCCTTAATTAATCATCGTTAAACTTCTTGGCCAATTATGGGTCATTTGCCTGTTCGTAGAGTGGTGGGGTGGTGGTGGGAGTGATAGAATGGGTGGAGTCATCCCAACTTGACTGAGACTAGGACAGGGCTTTTCCTCAAAGGAACAAGGTTCTATTACAAAAAGAAGTGGGCATGGATTCTGTGTACTGAAAACCTCATCTGTCTATTCCACATCACCTGTTGGGTGCTCAGCAAATACCCAAGCTCTTCCATATATATATTTTAAATGCCCCCATAAATATTTTAACTGTTCATTTACAATTCAAAGGGACAGCATCAAAGTCTCTTTCTCTTCCCAAATTCAGCTCTGAGTTCAGGATCTTTGGCTGATGTGCCAGGTTGAGATGTAGCTCCTTATGATCTGGCAGCCTATGACTGATAAATTCCACCACTCCAAAAACATACTCAATGGACAATGGGAAGAGTATAAAATAATCATAATTTTAATTTGGAAAAAAGGAGATGGTAAATCAACATACAATGGTCGTTGGCCCATTGGGTCATTGTTCCACTGGTAGCTGGACAAGCATAACAAGGACTCCCTGCTTTGGAAGTAAAGTTCCATTTTCTGATAATAAAGTAACCTGTGGTTCATTTTCTAAGAAATCTCTTGTGCATTGTTCTCCTTGGCTACCTGTGAGTCAGACAGTAGTGAGGAATCCCCTGCTGGTGCCTGCACAACTTTTGCATGCAGTTGTCACTGTGATTGTGTGAATTTGGGAACTCGGGATTGTCCTAGAAGCTGAGAACCTATAGGCCTTTGCCAGTCTTGGGAGTCTCTCAGGCAATTTACCTGCTTTCCAAGTTTGGTGGGCTTTTTGTGTGATGGCATTTGATCAACAGCATGAGCTAACATGGGCAGTCAGGCATATGGCCAAGCATCATCCTTGGACTTAGAATCCTGTTCTTTATTTCCTAGCAACAGCTCATGGTGTTCTGTCTAGCCCAATAGTTATCACCATAAGGCTGAATAGTTCATGATTATCTGACTTTTAACTATCTTGAGTTGCTGCCTTCACACAGGAAGAGTTCATCTTAGTAAAGTTTTATTTTCTTACTTCCCACTTCAGAAAGGCTAGCCTAAATTGAGGCCTTTCTTTTTCTTGTTGAACTTTACTGAACTCCAACATCCTTCCATTTTGCTTCCAATTATTATAAAACTCCAGGCTTGGGAAGCAAATGGTCTGCATTCCAAGAGGCCATAGGCAACTCTTTACCTGACGTATTCCATAACAAGCTTTTCCAGCTCTTAGCCAGACATGGAAGAATTCTACAGCTCACACTTCATTTCTCTTCAGCAATCCACCTTTTGGAGTCTGTCACTTTGCCGACCTCATTCTTTGGCAGGCTTTGCCCAAGTGGTGGCAGGTTGTCTGCCACTTGCTCTAGGTTTGAGATCTTACCAGCTTATAACTGTAGAAGAGAGATTATCATTGGTTCTGGTGAAGGTCCTCAGTTTGATGCTTGTTGGCTCAGCTTAATGAAATGCCAATATCTGAACCAAATATTTGAACTCTGATTGGCTGGGCCTGGATCTTTTCCCACCTTGGAGCTCTACTTGACACTTCCAGGCTAAGAGAGGGATGGGTGGTTCTCCCATAAGAAAGGATTTCCTCAAAGGAAAATCAAGATGCTGTTGCCAAAATAAGGGGCCATGATTGCTGGGCTGGCAGAAACCTCAGACATCTACTACGTTTGATCCGAGGCCTTGAGGAGAGCAGATGTGATCTATGAATGACCTCATGGAGGTCACTCAGTTGCAGATCTCAATGCCAGTCTGGACATCCTGGCAGGTGCTCTTTTCTCTCTCTAGTACTTCCCTGTCACCTGAGCAGACAGGGTGGTCAGAAGAAAGGTTCCTGCTTTCTGAAGCTGCTGTGGTCTAGATTGGTGCTGCTCAAAAGAACTTTCTGGGATGATGGAATCTGTGCTGTTCAGTATGGTTGCCACTAGTCACATAAAGCTGCTGAGCACTTGAAATATACCTAGAGTGACTGAAGAACTGAATTATTATTTTATTTAATTTACTTAAATTTAAATAGCTACATGTGGTTAGTGACTACCAAAGTGGTTAGCATAGGTCTAGAGCACTTGAGTGTTTATTTCTGTTGCAAATGTGTTGCTATTACTCAGGATCAGGGGAACATTGCTCCTGGCTCCAGTACCCGGATGGGTCTGTGGCATACTGCCTTTAATCCCAGGAGCTCCCTGATCAGCTTCTAACTCACCCTCACATGGCCATCCACTTCCCACCCCATCCTCCCTCGGAGGAGCCTGGGCAACAGCACCAGTCAAATGCCATGCCCAGAGTCAGCTCTTCCCTTTGATCTCCCTACTCAGGTTCCTGGAGTGAACTTAAGGCCTAACCTATTTCCCCCATCTTGATTAAACACTTCCTACAATGACCTTCTCCACCATTATACACAAGTGGTCATTCCTTTCTTAAAAATATATATTCATTTCATTTCTATGACACCATTCTCTCTTGGTTCCCTTCCTACCACACTGGCCCCTCCTTCTCAATTTCCTTTG
>PVKH010019253.1:0-14900 GCA_004027955.1 Chaetophractus vellerosus
TATAGTGGCCTTATTTAGACTGATCATTCAGATTATAATAATCAGATTAAATATATCCTTTAATATCTTAACTATTAAAGCCATAGCCATCTTAAAAAATGATGCTGAGGCACCACATAGTGGAGTGCAATGGTGTAAAATAAATTATATTTGGTGTCTCATCATTTTTCCCACTCAGAAGTTCCCTTTTGAGTGACAACTCCAGCTAGCCCTGCTCTGGGCTTAAGTAACTGCAAATAACAAGTTATGTATCAACATATGACTTGGATGATAAGAGATGCCCTCAGCTTCTCCAAATGGCCCTTATTTCATCTGCTTTTTGTATCTTATAGTTTAAAACTGCCAACCCAGTATGCATGGGAAAGCCTGGCAACTCCTTTCTGGGTCACAGTAAAAGCAAGAGGACAGCACCCATCCCTTCTTCCTCCTACCCTTACCTCTGCTGACCTTCCCAGGAGCCTAGGTTAGGTTTACCTTGGGCTGCTCTGCCTCCCTCATTATCCCCTCTTCTCCTCTAGGGAGTTGGTCTAACAAAGCTGTCTTTTCATGCAATCTGGCCTGGCTGGTTATTTGTGTTTCTGCCACCAAAAGAACTTCCATAAAACATCTAAAACAGAAGCATGTCTTTGAGAGATAGTAAAATTTACCTCTCTATCATTATTTCCAGGCTACTTCTATTCCTATTTGTGGACTTAACAATTTTCTTAATATTCATTTTGAGATTTGAACTAAATGTGTACCTGGCTTAGAATCAAAATTATTGTTTTAATTTAATTTCAATTTCAAGCTATGTGATAGAGCTGATAAGGAATAGATAAGAGTCAAGGCTTGAAGTTGATGCTTTAATGAATTAAGACTTTCAGGACAGAGTAAATGTATCTTGCATGTGGGGCAGAGAGAAAACTGTGATAGGCAACATAATGCCCCTCTCCCGCAAAGATGTCCACAGCACAATCGCTGGAACATATGAATATGTTACTTTATGTGACAAAGGAGAATTAATATAGCAGATTAAATTAAGGTTTCTAATGAGCTGACTTAAAAACAGGTAGAATATACTGGAATATCTGAGTGGGCCCAAAGTAATAACAAAGGTCAAATTTTTTTGGAAGAGGAAGACAGAAGTGTCTGTCAGAATGGTACAATGTGCAAAAGACTTGACAGGACCTTGCTTGCTTTACAGAGGGAAGGAGGCCATAAGCCAAGGAATGTAGGCAATGTATAGAAACTGGAAACAGCAAGGGAACTGATTCTTGGTTAGAGCCTCCAGAAAGAAACACAGTTCTGCCAGTTCTTTGATTTTAGCCTAGTGAGACCCACTTCAGACTTCTAGCCTCCAGAGCAATAAAATAATAAATTTGTGTTGTTTTAACAACTAATGTATGATCAGCTGTTATAGCAGCAATAGGAAACCAATGCCCAGGCTATCTTTATGATATCCTAGTTAGTGAGTCTTCTGGATCCTAATTCTTCTTTGTATTAAGCTTTGCAGCGCAACAAAGTGTTATTGCAAAATTGCAGCAAAATTGTTAAAATATATGGACACAACCAAACACACATGCATATGTTTAGTTAAACTGAAAAATCAATATAAATATTACCCTTCATTATTAGTTATTAATTGTCCACATATTCTGCTCTATATACATTGATATACCAGTCATTAAGTTTCAATTTAATGAGCAATTAATGTTTCTTTGGAATACCTACTAATACCAGCTTAGATGGAAAGTGAAATGAGAATAAATAAACTTCTCTTCATATACATTTTAAACAAAATTAAATGCCATATATTGTCAAATTTGGAGTACACTGGAAATTGTTCATTAAAAAATTGATATCAGGGTCTAACTATCAGAATTTGAAGTCTCTTTTTATTTTTGCATTTTAAACTCCTGGCAAAAAGGGATAGTATTTATCAATAAACAAAAAACAAACTACTGATTCATACTGCAACATGGATGAACCTTAAATGCATTTTTAAGTGAAAAAAAGCAGGCTATAAAAGTTATCTGATTTATGTTTCCATTTACATAGCCCTCTGCAAAAGACATAACTATAGGGACAAGCACCAGAGAAGTATTTGCTCAGTGTTGATCAGTGGCGGGAAGGATTGATTATAAAGAGGCAGAAAAAGTAAAATTTTGAGGTGATGGAATTCTACATATGCAATTGGGACAACTGAAACACAGTTGTATGCATTTGCTAAAAACCTATACGACTGTATACCAGAAATACTGATTTTTACTGTATTTAAATGCTTCAAAAATACCAATCAGCCTAAGGGAGAAATATGGAAAGTGATTTATTACAAATGAAGCTAACTGTATTACAAATGAACCACATTTCCACACAGAAGAGGATGGATAAGAAAGGAGCACTCTTTAGTAACCATGGACACCAGGACTTGTGTACACATGCACTATGTTCTAGTTGTTAATGCATTAGCAACTTTTTAAAAATCAATTTTATTGACACATATTAATAAAGCATACAATTTATCCAAAGTGTAAAATCAATGGTATTTGGTATAACCACATAGTTGTGCATTCATCACTTCAATAATTATTAGGACTTTTTCATTATTTCAATAATAATAAAAATGAAAAATAGACAAACAAACAAGAAAATTTCTCACCTCTCAATCTCTCTGTTTCTCCTGCTGGACATAGCTGCTATCTCTGTCTATTCTTGCACAATTATTTATTTGTTTATTAAGAAGTTGTTTTGAGATATATTCACATGCCATATGATCTATCCAAAGTGTATAATCAATGTCTTTTTTTAGCTGTTAAAAAGTCATTTATTGTAAAATTGTAAAATAAATGGAAAAATAGATTGAAAGAAATTACAATTTTTAAAAAGAGAGTGAAAGACCAAGTTAGATTTAATATAATCAATTATGAAAAATTAGATAGCATGAATTAGCAATTTTGAAATTAATTTGTTTGTTTAGTAAGGTATAACAAACAAGTAAATATATTGTTAAGGACAGCCAGGGTTTTCACCACAGGATACAGAATTTATAAATTAGAAAAGTAGGAAGGATAAATGAACTTTTTCGTGCAGGAATAGAGTAAGAAATAACACAGAATTATGTTTATATATACATACAGATAGATGACTTATAGAGATATAGATAGATGATAGATAGATAATAGATGATAAATTAGATAGATAATATGAATATATGTCTTAGTATACATACATATATTTTTGGCTTTATCCAATGAGAGGTACTAAAGCAGTGAGCACACATAGAAATAAGTTCTTGGTTTCTAAATACCATTTTCCACACACACAAAAAAGAGGTATTAAGATTTCTTGAAAAAAGGATGATTGCAAGCCTGGGGTAGTGAAAGTACAAGATAAGCTTGGAATATCTCGTGGTGCTAGAAAGTAAGGAAGTACTCAAACAAGTAAATTGACAAATTGACAGGATAGGTGCATATTGAAAAGGGTTGAGAAATATCCTAAAAGACCCAGCTTGAGAAAGATTTGTTTCTGAAGTTAAACAGTTTGTCAAAAGAACAAAATATATTGAATTATAATCTAAAGAATAAAATAAACATACATGAATGAGTTCATGCTGATATAAATGCATAACTGAATAAATAAGTGTGGGAGAAGGGGCAACTCTTCCTTACAAAAGAATTCCAACTAATAAGTATAGAACACATGAGGGAAAAATTTTAAAAATCACTATTAGAACACCTCAGCTGCAGACAAGAACCCCCCAGGAATACCGAAATTAGTGGGCAAAAGTTGAAAGTAGAAACAAGATATTTCCATAGACTAATTAATGTATCTCCTCCCAAATATTTAGTAATTGCAAAAGAAAACAGTGATTTTAATTAGAAAACCCTAAAATATACCATTTTAAACATGTGATTGAAGTTAACACCATACATATCCATGGATCCACCAATAAGATGCAGAGAGGAGGACACATCACACCCATGGAATCCATCACAATAATGCCTAACCTCAATCTAACCATGAGAATACACCAGATAGATGCAAATTGAAGGACATTCTACAAAATAACTGTCAACGCTAAAGAAATTTTCAAGGATATGAAAGACAAGGAAAGACTAAAGAAATGCACATAACGAAAGAACAGTAGGAGACCCGTGACAAATAAATGCAATGTGGGATGCTAGATTAGAGCCTGGTACAGAAAAAAAGGGCATTAGTTGGAAAACTGATGACATTCAAATAAAGTGGTTCTTTAGTTAATTTAATTGGAACGAAGTTAATTTCTTTGCATTAATAATTGTTGTATGATATGCAAAATGCTAACATAAAGAGAAGCATGATGAAGGTCAAAATAGACAATTTTTGTACAATTTTTGTAACTCTTCTGTAAATCTAAAACTATCTTAAAATGGAAAGTTAAAAAATTAAGCCCAAATTACTTCTGTAGGTATTACAAAACATAACTTGTGAAGCTTAATAGAATATGAACAGTGTTTCTAAGGAATCCTTTAAAAGTGTATTTTTCTACTTTCTTTTTACAATGTCTCAGTCAGAGAGCACAAATGACAATTAAAAATATATTGTTAGTGATATATTCAATTAACCATGTAAAAGTGTTTTAAAATTGATTTTCCTATAGATTATTTTTACTTACAAAACAGTGACAATGTTTGAGTCACTTACATTACAATGGACCTGTGGAGGGAAAAACAGTTCATTTTTAAGGGGTCTTATAAAAGAGTTTACCTGTGAATTACATCTGTTTTAATTCTGAGACTGGAGACATTTGAAGTAATAGTAATTGTTAGAATTGCAATTTTCTCATATTCATGTAATTATAAAATAGAAAATGGAATTAGAAACAAGTACCATATTGTTGCAGACATATTTAACAAAGCCCCATGGAAGTATATTTTATTAGGGTGTTGCCCTATTAAAAGTAGTGCTTTAGAATTTACCCAGATCACTATTAAATTACATCATTGAGCAAAAACAATTAAAACTGAACCTTTAATTTCAACTATTCAGAATATGGGCCTAGAGCAAAGTAAATTGCACAAAGAAGGATAATGATAGAAAAGTACAGTGAAAGAGAGGGAAGAATAGATGCCACATGTGTACATTTTGGGGACACTGGAATTGTCCTGCATGACATTGCAATGATGGAAACAAGCCATTATACATTTTTCAAAACCTATAAAATTGTGTGGGGCAAAATGTAAACTATAATGTAAAATGTACTCCTTGGCTAGTACAATGCTTCAATATGTGTTCATCAATTGTAACAAATATATCACACTAATGAAGGTTGTTGTTAATGTGGGAAAGTCTGGGAGGGGGAGGGAGTGGGGTATATGGGAATCCCCTATATTTTTTAATGTAACATTTATGAAATCTAAAGCATCTTTAAAAATAAAAAATATATATATTTTTAAAAAAGAAAGCAACCAATTACCAGAAAGAATGAAATGTAGAAGTGATTCTTTGCTTTTGGATGGGTCAAAATCCATTGAAAACTCTGGTGAAGAACATCAATCTTCTATGTCAAAAAACATGCATGGATTTATCACATCAACATTTTGTTGACATTCACAGAAGTTCATAAACACCCTGAGCTCCATCCTTGGAATTAGGCTGAAAAATATATGGTAGAAGGAACGATAATATGGCTTTAAAATATGCCTGCATTTTATAAAAGTGCAATGTCACTGGAAGCAGAAACATAGAAAGCACAGCAACTCTGCCTCAAATTTTAAGCTGTAAGTGCTATAGTGCAATCCCAATCACCTAAAATGATGTTGTAGCCCATCTGGTCTGCAAGATGGATGCCTTACCTTCATAATCAGTTCTCATTTCCAAATTTTTGCTTGGCCATAGAGACTGGCCATGGAGACCAGGGTAACAAGCATACATTGGGATTTGCACATTTCTTTACTTTATCTTGACTTCATTAAAAGGAGTATATTTGTCCCACTGGCCAGTAATATTACTATAAAAGGCTATCTGGCTTTAGAGCGAAGGATTTTTTTGGTGATTTGCTGATATTTAGTTTTATCATTGTAATCATGTCTACTGATATTCAACCACATAAATTGAATTTTCTATATACCCAATGTGTTCTATATACCCAAGGTTTAAAGCTAGGATTTGCAGTATAAAGCAATATATTTGATGACATCTGGCTGAACAACATACACAGTTAAGGCAAGTCACACAATTGGCAAACATTCTAAGATCCAAATATAGCAGGCACTTTAGTGTAATTTGGCTTATGACCAGGTCTCTCTTAGTTTAGAGACATGACAAGAGTTCTATGTTTAACTTTATGCCCTAAGGAAGGCTGCTGATAAATATGTGATATTTCCCTAGAGGAGGCAAGGAGATTTCTATTATGAATAATATCGACAAAAATTAGGCAAAAAATCAAATATTTCTCCTTCCCTTTAATATTATTGAAACTACCAACTTAATATAAGGACCTTATAGTGTGTCACAACATCACCAATCTACAATAAGTTTCATATTTATTAGATCATATGACGTACCAATGAATACTGCAATATTCAACTCTGAACAGTAACTAAACTTTTCTTTAAGTTACACTATATTAAGTTGAAAAAAAGCAGCAAAATCTATGAGAATAAGTCTCTTCTAGTTAATTAGATAATAAGTAAACTCAATTTTGAAAGGAACATAGTTATCTCATAGTTATAATGGTCATATCTCATAGTTATAATGGTTATAAATAAAAATAAATAACATATTTGATTTTTAAAAATCTGTCATTTTTATACACAAATGGAAAATATAATTAATACTTTGGGTTTCTCTTTAAAGTCAATGAAGACCATATCTTGAGCATTTTGAAGGTTCTATTTAATTGAGAACATGGCATCTATTTTGGGCATTTATTTTTCACAAACAAACAAACCAAAACCTTTTACTTACTCTCCCAAAGACTTAATATAATGACCTTAATAGGGTAGCCTGATGCATCTCTATTCTTGAAATCTGAAAATTGCCTTTCCAAGAGCGTTGGTGGTATAGTGGTTAGCATAGCTGCCTTCCAAAGATGAGTCACATATCTTCCATTTTGAGGTAGGATGGCTTTTTAGATACACTGGTAGACTGATGTTATATTTGGAACACCCATTTTTAGATAAAATATTAGATGATAGATTTGAATGTGCAGATGGTTTTTGAAGAGATAGCTATGGCCAGATATGAAGGAATTTGTCCACTGTCAGATGAAGATGAAAAAGATTTTGGAGTAGATTTTGTTTTTAATAGTAAGATGCTGAAATTGCCACAGTAATTGATGATGGAAGTAGCATGCTTTATAATGGGGAGGGGGGGGGTAAGTCACACTAATTATTAAATCTGAATCAGACAGAAGAAGAATGACATCATTATCTGGGTCTCCAGTGAACAATCTGCAAATATGTGTGTTACATAAAATTTGGGAAATAAGATTATTCAAAAAGACAGAAGATGGATCGTTTAGTACAACTGACAATTTGTCCTTTTGAACAACTTTTAAAAGTAGTAATCTTGTCATTTTTCCATAGTGAAACAAAATTTATATTATATGAAATACTATTTGTTATTTGGTTATCAAAGGCAAAAATTAATTTAAGGTTTATAAGAGTAGTTACTAAGGAAAACACTAAATCATTCTTAGAAATTAATGCTAAAATATAAATAAATAATAGAATATTGGTTGCTTTTCACTGGTGATTTGCCTATTTTATGTGGCACATGCTTCATGTAATGTGTAGTGGAGTTTTTTTGTTACAGTGGATTTTGATATTTTGAAGGTAAAGTGCACTACAAACAGAGTGTCTTGAGTTGAACAAGTTAGAAAGAAAAACAAATAGGCAGTTGAAGAGCAAATGAAGTGATAGTTTAAAAAATGATGCTAGATGTCCTGGTGGAGATTGTTTTATCTGAATGCATTTGAAAGCAGGAGCCCACAAATACACTAGGATTGAATCCAAGCAGGGCAGAGTTGATATCAGCATGTAAACATTTCAGCTCATAAATCTCAACAGCCACTGTAAATGAGTGAGACTCAGTTCCCACACAGTCATGATCTAAACATAATAGGCTTTGTTCTTGGCATTCAGCTAATACTCATTTCTTCCACTTAGAGAGGTCTTTGCAACTTTCACCACAGCACCATGAGGCCCTCTCAAAAAGAACTATTGACTTAGAGAGAAGTTATTGTCAGAAGTTGACATGGAAAGAACTTAGAGAAAAGTTCTATAAATCAGAAGTTATTCTGAAAAGCTCAGAAAATATGAAAAATACTCCCTACCCTCAGTTCTTACTTTGACTTTGGCCAGTGAGTAAAAATACAGAAATAGGATACAGAAATTCTGAGTATGTTATAAAAGTAGATGGACAGTGTAATAAAATATTTATTGTGCTATGCTTTAAAACCCTTCAAGTTAAGGTGATTGACTCAGAAACCAGGAGAAAATATAATTTTATAGCAAAAACTTGTTATTTCTTTCATAAGTGTTTGGTAAGGATAATCAGAAGCTCTCACAGTTTAGACACCTGATGCTAGCCATCCTACTGAACAGTTAGAAAGGTAAAAACTTTCCCTTTCTTCTACTGCACTGACTTCCTTGCCCCCTTCTTTATCTTCTCCTTTTCTCCTCTGGGCATCATGGGGTTCTCTTTAGTCTGCTTATTTAATCATAGCGGTCCCAAGAATCACATTTGCTATAAAATGAGAATTTTCTGTTCTCACTCTGGAGGTAACTGAGCATACTTAAGAGAAAGGAAATTTCTTTAATATAGCTCTACCCATCTAGTGCAGGTGTGAAAGACTTCAACTTTCTCACTCATATGATTAAAAAGAAGGAATGAAAAAGGAAACAGCAATAACACAGGTCCCTGCTAGAACTAAACAACCCCCACTTTCATTCAGGACAGCAATAAATTTTAGCATGAGCTTAAATGACCTAATTCACCAAGTCTTCACCCATATCAAAGATTTAATCAGTTACTGTAAATAGAGTCCATGAGATAAGAAGTCAGACAGATTAGAAGCTGTCAAATGTATCTAGAAGGCAGAAAAATAAACCAAGGACCACACAGACATGTATTGTTTTATGTCCAATCCATATTAAGACCATGAGAAAATTGGATTTTGGCTTCATTATTAATAAACTGAGTCTAATTTTATTTATTCATACCCAATGGATTAACATGTTAGAATGTTTAAAGTCTCTAAAAATGTTTGGAGTTTCTTAAGATTTATCAACATTTTGAAAGTTCTGAACTCTATGAGATGCCAACAAAACTAGCTTTATCTTTCCTCCTATCACTGCCTCCCATGTGTTATGTCAAATCTTTCTTCTCTGCTCCTGAATAATGATATATCAGGACAGTTTCCTGGCTTCTGGGTCACTTTGAGTTACACGTTTATTTGTGATAATTGCAATGACATACCATTGATTTAAATGTCCAGTCTAAACCAAAACTTCAATATTAGGACTAAGTCAATGTTTCTTCTCTTCCCTTTTGTTGAGGTCTAATCCGTATCTGTGGAACTCACCAGTGAAGAAAACATTAAAACTCTAGTAGTTTGCTTGTTTATTATTTTGTTTTTCTTATCTACCTCTCCTTATCGCTTGATATTCTAGATACTCCTGGAGTGGGGAAAATGGGAGTATTTGGAGGGAAAAAGCCAAGTTCTTTATAATCAGGTAGAATTATTTGCAAAACCCCCTTCATTCTTAATGTCTCTGAGTGTAACAGGCAGCCACATGCTCTCTCTTCCATGGCCTGTGTTAATGGGTTCTTCAGAATCTCCCCTGTGAGGATATCTACACTGTAATTCCCCACGGTTAACTCTCTGTTTTGCCTCTTATAAATTACCCTTAACTTTGGTCTTCTGGAAGGTAGCTCAGGCAATTAGATATCCTTGATAGGATCACATCAAGACAGTTCAAGCCTGTTTACCACCCATGGCATCTGCTTGACCTACAAGAAATGCATGCATTCAGGACAGAGTTCATTCATCTTGTAGTATATGGGATTGGGTGAGCTGTGAACAAGGTGAGGGAATGCTCCTGGTGCTGCTTGCCATGACAAACACTGTGGATGCAGGCAAGTTCCAGCCATTTCTGCAAGCTCCAGAACACTTTCCACTTTGAATCTAGGGAGACCAAAGACCCCATAGTTATGTTCATGCAAAATCTAGATTGTCTTTTCTGTGGGATGAGGGAAGATGGTGGGAATCTTATGGGCTTAAGAAGGGTTGGTTATATTTTACCAAGTCCTGCATGTTAGTGTTTAACTGCATCTCTTTAGAATATTGGTATGGTTCTCTAAAATTCTCACAGTTTTGGAGCATCAGTCATAATGTTGAAAAAAATAATAAATGCCCTATTCAACATCAATGTTGTTGTCTTAGTTTTCCAGAGCTGCTATTGCAAATACCTCAACTGGGTTTGGCTTAAAAACAGGAATTTATTAGCTTGTGCTGGGGTTCCTCGCTTTGTATCTCTACCTCCCCTTACATAGCAACATCCTTTCGATTTTTCAGCTCCTCCAGGTTTCTCTGACTTTAGGCTGCTGCCTATGTGGCCTTCTCTGACTTCTGCCTCTTTATAAGGCCTCCAGTAACATAGATTAAGAACTATTCTCATTCAATTAGCCACAACTTAAATAAAAATAACATCTTCAAAATGTTCTATTTATTAATGTGTTCATACCCACAGGAAAGCAGATTAAGATAAGAACATGTGTTTGTTGGGGTTCACAATTCAACCTACCGCACAAGTCAAGTAATCATTTTGTAATTTTGGTATAGTTCAATCTAACTGTGTACATTATGTTTTGTTGAAATCCACTTTTTAATTTTAAAGATAGTGCCTCTAATATTCCACCATTAATTATGTTGCTTGCTTTAGGTTTCCAGCTGATTTTTTAAAATCAGATTAAGGACATTTCTTTTGATTCCTACTTTGGCAAATTTTTCATTATAATTGGGAGTTCTTTTTTTAAAGTCTTTTTTCTGCATGTGACAATATGGGTTTCACCCTTTATTCTATTACCATGTTCAATAGCATTAATAGAATCATTCATACTATTTTTTAATCAAGAATACTTTCACTCACCAATAAACAGACATTGAAACTCACTATGATTTAAGCATTTTTTCTCATAGAGCTATATATCTGGAGATGAATAGTAGATGGATCTGATTCATTTCTTAAGGATGTAATGATGGATTCAGGGTTTTTTCATCTTTTCGTTATACCATTCTTAGCTTATTGGATTTCATCTTCATTCTTTTAGTCCCAAATTAACTACTAGAGCGTCAAAGGAGCACATCATGTCATCATTCATAAAATGAAGAGTTGGGGAAGGGTGCTTCCAGCACATCTGTCCCCTTTTATTTGGAAATAAAAAAGCTTTTCATCCAAATATCCATGCAGCTTTGGCAACATCTCATTGGTCAGAATGATATATGGTGTCCTTGAAAGGGAGAATGTGAAAAAGATATTTAAAGGGAAAGAAGACAGGAAGGGATATTAGGGCATGTATAATTTACCTAGAAACCATCCTTGAATTTGTGTATTAAAACCACATTGATTAATTGATTATGATAAATTTTTATGACTATATTGTTATCTTTCTATTGTTATATTTAAAGTATCTTTTCTCAAAAGTAAGAATAACCTGTCACCTTCATTTCTTACACATAATCATTGTTTAATTTGTGTATCAAGACTGTTCAAACTTATAAAGTAATCAGAGGAGTGTTCCTAATTTTTCCATATTCTGGAAGAGTTTATATGATAGTGAAATTCTATTATTTTTTTTTAAAGATTTATTTATTTTATTACATATCTCCCCTTCCCCCCGCTGCGGTGATGTGCTGAGAGTGGTCACTGCGCAGGCGCAGCTTTCCCCACTTGTGGGCGGTCTCTGCGTCCGTTCACGGCCAGCTTTCAGTTCGCGGGTGGCTGGTTGCGCTCCATCCGCGGGCGACCTGCCCTGCCCGTGGCGGCTCTTGCCCTGTCCGTGGCAGCTTCTTGCCCTGCCCACGGCAGCTCCAGCCCGCCCATGGCGGCTTGCCATTCTCAAGGCGGTCTACCCACTAGGAGAGGTCCCCGGGAATCGAACCCGGGGCCTCCCATGTGGTATGCCGGCGCCCTATCCACTGGGCTATCTAGCCAGCCCCTGAAATTCTATTATTTTAATATTTAAGTGAGTCAGTTTGAAATATACTATATTCTAAACATGGATATAATACATTGAAAATATTATGAGTTTCCGCTTTTAAACTGTTTAGTTGGTATCCTAAAATATAAAGATAAATTCATTTAACTTTTCATTTTTATTTTATTTCTCAGAGAATTTTCTATTTGGCTTTCAGAGAACTGGCTTTCTAGCAGTTCATGGCTAGAAAGAATGATCCCCTATGAAAGAAAACATCTGGTGTGGTTTGTTTTCTTACAAAAAAGAAAAGAAAAAGAAAAAGAAAACACATCTCTGTCCTTGACAGGGCTAGCATAATACTGTGACAAACAGTTCACACAGTCACTTCATCAAGCTCTTGGTATTTAACACATCTTTATGTCAACTAGCCATGTAAATACATCTTCAACATTACCAAGCTAAGAAGAGCTAAAAATAGTGTTGAAGTTAAGAGTAGTTGATTGAAAATGGAGAAACAGAAAGGACGCTAAGTGACTTTGTTTTGCCAGATGATCATAGATGTGTTTCATGTATCATAATTCAGCAACCAAAGAAACTCAAAACACAGGCAGTAAGGCCAATGCACCAGAGACAAACTGCTGTCAGATGCCATCATGCTTTCTAAAACAAGCCATTATTATCACCTCTGGCTAGCAAACAATAAGCATCTAATTCAAACAGCAGCATGTTAAAATGATTCATGTTATACCTACAAAAAGGCACATGTTTCTCCTCTGGGATATGATATGGGCTAAGGCATACATGGAGCCATTTAACTTATAGTGAGAAAAAAGAAAAAGGTCTACTGCTTTTCTTGCTTATATTTTATTGATACACATGACTGCACAATAATTGCCTGCATACTTTGTGATTTAGCATTTTATAGGCCAGTGTAATCCTGGACTCATCATTAACCTTTGTTACATCTTGTGCAATATATTTCAAGATAGATAATTCAACTTTCCATAAAAGTATGTTGAAATTTCACCTTTGTGCTAATTCATTTCATTTAGAATTGATCATTTTTCCATTTCTATAAATTGAAATTATGTGCCATTATCCAGGCCAAACTCAAGTGTTATATCCTTTCAGAACAGTCTTCCCCTTCTACCCTCTATCTCTGCTTATGCTCCTACTGGACGTACTATATCCTAAGGCTAAAATTGCTCCTGAGTGTGAGTGAATTGGTCTACACACCAGCAGGACTCTTTGAAATCATTGAATAGATATCTGTTGATTTCCTCATCTATCCCCAACCCTACCATCTTTCACCCTTGCCTCCAGCCAAATGGATTCCCCCTTTTCACTTTGAAGTAATTAATACAAAGATTTTAGTTAACAATCTATTAGTGCTAAACCTGGAGGATCAGGCAGATCTTAAGGGTGAAGATGCAGATCACCGCTGAGGGCTCAGGGAGTTTTCAGAACCACAATTCATGAGTATGTTACCTGATGCACGAGCCTATATATCAAGATTTGAAGTTTATCCAACTTGGGCTCTGGTGTTAGCATAAGAGACCTGCTTTTTCTGGAAATTTAATAATTCCTAGAATTCTACAACTCTATTACTTGATCTTAATCTGTTTATATTCTCTAACTCTAGGAGATAGGACCTGTCTTAGTTTGCCGGGGTGCTATGACAAATACCACAAAATGGGTTTTGGTTAAGCAGCAAGAATTTATTGCTTCATGGTTTTAGAAGGACAGAAATTCCAAGTCAAGGTGTTGGTGAGGCAATGCTTTCTCCCAGGGTCAGAAGCATTCTGGTGATGGCAGTCTTCCATCACAAAGTTATGACCTTGGTTTCCCCGTGTATGGTTTTCTCTGATTTCTATATCTGAATTTCTTCTGTTTACCAAGGACTCAAGTAATACAGATTACAGTCCACCATGATACAGTTGGCTACATCTAAACAGGATCTTAAAAGAGTCTACTCAAAAATGAACCACACTTCAAAGGGTCTTATTTACAAATGGATTCACAAACACAGGAAAGGGGACTAAGACTAAGAACATACCTTTTGTTTTGTTGCATTATTCAATCTGCCATTAGACCACTCCGTATACCACCAAGAATGACCCCTGGCTCTCTCATCTTGTCTTTAAGTTCTTAAAGCTCCTAAATTCCTCATCATTCCTCTGCTATCTATCCATGGAACTCCTCCCTTCTGTACCATTGAAATGTCTGAATCGTTGCATGAGAAAGGAGATTTCTGCCCCAAGGGACACATTCCAAAGGCATTATTTTAGAAGATTTTAGGGATTTCAGGAAGCTTCCTCAAGGAACTCTCCTTGTGCCACCTATCAGATATGTTGGAATCTTCCTTGCACAGCTGGGAGGGAAGTGATACAGTCACAAAAAACATCTTACTACCTGCATTATGGGAACCATCCCTGGACAGTGTTTTTAATATTAAATTTCCTATCAGGTCAGGCCTTATAGGAAACAGTCTCCATGATGGAAGGAAAGTACAAGAGATTTATTGTGGGACACTTCTTTGAAGGATACAAAGGAGATGGAGGGCCCGGCTAGATAGCTCAGTGGATAAAGAGCGCGCTGGGATACCACATGGGAGGCCCTGGGTTCGGTTCCCAGGGACCTCTCCTAGCGGGCAGACCGCCTTGAGAATGGCAAGCCGCCATGGGTGGGCCGGAGCCGCCGTGGGCAGGGCAAAAAGCTGCCACGGACAGGGCAAAGCC
>PVKH010019254.1:0-14904 GCA_004027955.1 Chaetophractus vellerosus
TCTATTGTAAGTTGATTGACTGTAATTTCACCCTTCTTCACCACTTCTCACAGGTTTTCCAGTAGTTACAGGTCACTGATCCTCAAGGGTAATCTTGCTGCATAAGGTTTGGAAACGCCAGAACTCTAAAATGCAAAAGTTCTGACCTGCTCACTTAATGGTGTCCAACTTAGGAAATCCTTTCTTTCAAGTTTAGAATAATGACAAATCCTATTTTCTGAACTCCAGTCCAAACCCAAATATCCTACTCTACTAGACTAAGGAGAATATTTGTTTAAATGATTTTACATAGAGATGTAAATTATGATGTATAGCATATATCTTAATATATAACAATGCGTAAGTAGGGTAATCCTGTTTTTTACGATGCATATTTGGCTAATTTAACTTAATTCCCATGCATTTTACCAATTATGTACATTCATTTAGTGCATAAAAAGTGTAACCATTAATATTGAAGTGTAAATGAGTATGCACGTTCTACCACTGTTTTATTCAAATGTGATGTGTCAAAATCAATTTGATATGAAATGCAGAGTGATAGATGAGCGTGATAGATCTAAGGTATGTACAGTACAGTATGGAATTCTGTCAATCTCTAAGCAGCATTTCAAAAGAAAGTGTACATGACTTTTAAGCACAGAAGTTTCTTTCTGATCTTGATGCACATGACATTGATCAGCCACTGCGAACAAGGATAATATACACGTTTGGAAAGAAAAGATGACCTATAAAAATTGTGTCTTTTGTGTGTATATTCTTATCACTTTTCTTGTTTGCATGAAAATGAAACAAATTCTGAAAGTAAAAATGATCCAATAAAACTTCAAATATTTTTTCAGTACTCTTCTAGTTTTCTTTAATGTAATATTTTATAATTGCATTTTCAGGGTTTTATTTTCCTTTGCAAAGTTACCATTTCATTCTACCCATGTTTAAGATTTTTCAAAGCCATGCTCAGCATTTTTATATATTGCCTATCATCACTTGTAAATAAAAAGTATTCTTTATGTGCCTATTGTGGTGTTTGCAATTACAAAACAAGAAAAAAATTATGTTTCTAGAGATCTCAGGAATTATACATCTTAATATAATGATTTCATTCTTGAGTCCTCTAACAACTAAGCAGAAGTATATAGAGAAAAATGTACAAGATTTTTCAATATATTCTCTTTTACTTAACATATCAAATTGCCATTGCAAAATTAATACAGCAGTTTTAATAGGGTGTTTTTAAACTTAGAAATAAAAAATGTTTTACTTGAAAACTATCATTTTTGTACACTGAAAGCATTTCTAGAGGTGAACTTGAAAGAAATAAAGGGTGGAAATAATTGATGATTCTTTTATCATCAATTAGAGAAAAAAATACATGGATAGTTTCTCACTGAAGTTTTTTTCCTAGTAAAACTGTGTTTACTGTGAAAATATCAGAATATTTTCTTATGAAGGTATTAATCCTATGAAGAGTTCAGCAATTTTCATGTATATGTATATATATAAAGTTGGAGAAACAAATCCATTCTAAATAATTTTTTAACACTCTTCCCATCTTTATATGGGTTTTCTTAGAAGTCATAACTGAAGCAATCTTTCTTGGGACAAAGTTCTAACAGAACTAGATAAATAAAGTTTGCTTTCCAAAGTGTGAAAATACAAAGTACTGATATTTTAATGTAAGGAGTCAAAACCTTCAGTGATTGTTTTTCTTTTATAGTCCCTTTTCCTGATATGTTAACCACAATTTTAACGAATTTTTACACAAAAGCAAGCATTTACTTTCACTTACTCTCCACCCTCATCAAGAAAGATCTACCTAGCTTTAATATAGCTAGAAAACATTAATATAAAATTAAAAGTTTATGTTTTCTTTGAGTCCTTTTCTCTATTCACTCAAGTGACTTCTAACTTTCCCTTTTTCTTGTTACAATTAAATGGCATAATGGAGACAGAGGGAAAGAGCTTTCAACTTTACTTGTTCTTCTCAGTGCTATGAGACACAGATTCTCTGTGACAAGTTCTGAGCCTGTGTTTCCACGCAGGAATTATTAAATTTTAAGATTCAAGCCAGAAAGTATGAATTTAGATGTCCCCATTCACTATAGCCCCAAGCTCCACTGCAAAGTGAATGCATTACACATCTAGAAAAATCTGCTCTGAGCTTCCCTAAGACAATGCTGAGATGCTGCCTTATGAATTCCAAAATGAATTAATGAAGAACAACACTGGAGATGAAATGTATTGTGTGCATATCACATCTAATATGGCAAATGGAATACAAAGCCTTTTTTTCCTCACATTTTGCCAGCCACAGCGTAAGCTTCTCATAGAGGTTGGGGATTAACAGCCTGTCTCCTTTGGGGGGAGGGGGGCGGGGAGTATGAGTCAAATAAAATGTAGAATCTGCAAATGGAGCTCTGAAATGATGTAGTTAACGTTACATATGTAGTCTATTATGGTAACTGGGAACATGTGTGTCATAACATTGGGCAAACTGCTTCTAAAAAATGGGAGAGAGTAGAACAAAAATGGACCCCCAAATTTCTGCCCAAATTGCTTGATCCAGACAAGACACACTGGTAGGAAAGATCTGATAGAATATCTTTTCCCCCCTACCCTTCCATACTTTCACCTGGTATTTTTCAAGATATATTTTACAATTTGGATATATTTTTAATTTCCCGATCACTCTGGAGTGCCAATATGTCTTTTAGACTTTACTGGGCTCTGACCCAGGGGCATCTTTAAATATCGTGAACTTGAAATATTTCCCAAGGCAAAATGAAGGAAATGCTCTGACATAAAGACTTGAAAGGATACAGGAGATTGGAAGACGTCAATACTGTTAGACCCAAGGAGACACTCACCATGCATTGGGCACCTGGATCCTTTACATCATTGGTTTAAACCTCTGATGCTGTTTGCACTCAGGTGTTTCTGGGCCTCTATGAAATGAGTCATTTGAAAGAGAATATAATGGGGAAAGGGGAAGAAGTACAAATGTGGAAATCATAGCTCAATCTCAGTTTTAGGAATTGAGAAGTGCAGAGTAGGAAATAACTGATAGAAAATTAGAGTGCGTACAGGAATTAGACTGAGTTTCAAGAGAAGGAAGGAAGCAGAATTTTTAAAATGTGAGTTGGAGAAATGGCAAATTGTACACTTTCAGTGTACAGATGCACTGATGTAATGAAGCTAATTGGAAATTTATCTAAATTTATTGACTCTTTTAGGGTCTCATATTACTTTTTATTTTTCCCTGCTTTGCTTTGATGACTTTTGTTTGATTAATCTTTCATTGACTTCAATTTATTATTCAACTTAGGATATAGACATGTCTTGATACAATTATAATATACTTTTAAGTATTTGCCATTTAAATCCTAATCCTTATTGGTGCTATTGAAAAGTGCTGTGTTTGACCTCAGCTTGGGGAAAGCCCACCTTCATTCTTTTCTTGGGAATGCCAGAACTCTGGGTCATCATCAGAGATATTTTTATATTGAGAGAAAGGGGTTTGTGGGGAAAAGGAGAGAGAGAGAAAATACAGTCATTTTATATATGGAAAATTAGACAGAGGGATGAAATTAGCATGAGATTCTGGGATTGTTTACCCTGTCAAATACATCTCAAAAAGATGAGGGAGAAGAAACACTGCTGCCCCAATAGCTCTAACAGACATGGAAAGTCATAGGATAAATGCCAGGGACTGCTTGCCAAAGGGAAAACAAAATAGAATTTCTAACTCTAAATCCACTGGTTACCATACCTTGCCAATCTTCTCTCAAAAATGTCTTTATAACATTCTTTATCTCTCTCATTATTGTAGCTAAATGCAGGCCTCCTTAACTTCCCACTTGCCAATTACACTGCCTCTTGCTGCTAAAGTAGTCCCTGTTCTTCTCTTCATTAGCCTCTTCTCGTTTTAATTCATTTTATAAACATTTGCTAAGTTAATATTCCCATGAATCTTCTCCTAAATATATAGTGTCATGTCCCTTCTTACAGGCTCCAAAAAGGTTCCTAGATATTAACCAAATATCCTTAACTTGATACTCAATGCCCTCCAAGAGTATAGCTCTAACTTATTTACAAACCTTTCTCCTAATGATTTCCTTTGGGCTCCCTTTCTCAAGGCAAATGGCCCCACAACTGCCCAAGCTCACGCTGTGCCTTTGCTCTGGGGCCCAAGAAACCTGTCTCCCCCACTGTAACATTCTGCCACCAAGACTCTGTTTTCCACGAAGTTTATCATGATCCTTTCATATACGTAATCTCTCCTGAAATTTTTCTATTTGTAAATATTTGTTAGCATACCAGTTTCTACCTTACAGAGTTTTCATATGTGACTCTATCTGAATCTTCTTCTTCTTTTTTTAACCTGTATCTACTTATATCTGATGTATCTTTCTCAGCTCCCAGATTCAACATATGATCTTTACATGCATGCTCTGGGTCTTTACTACTCCAAGAACATTGCTTGACACACAGTAATACTCATGTATCTGCAGAGTGAATTAATAAACACACTTAGGAGTTTATCACATTACAGCTCGTTTTCCAGATGATTCTCATTCCTTATTCCTTCTTTGTAAATGCTATCATTTGCCCATAATATTTGGTCATCTACACCTCTATTTCAAAAGGTCATATCTGTTAAGTCACTTTGAAGTTTTATAATTTAACTGTTCCTAAGATTGAATAAACTTAGTTGATCTTAACGATTCTACAGGAAAGATTATTTTTCATAAAAACGAGGAACTGAGAAAAGTCCTGGAGAGGATTTCACAAATCTGTTTAGTAATCTAGGAATGTGTGCTCTAATTAAGATTATGTTACTATTTGCCAGACTGGTAATTAATTTATTAATCCTAGTTGTGTGTAATAACAGTAGAATCAATTGGTCACTTTAATATCATGTGGATGAAAAAAATAGAAAAAAATATCTGTACCATTTTGTTCATAGAGGCTATTTGTACTTAGCATGTACTCAAAACACATTTGTGGACTGAACAAATTTTGACTTGAATTAGCTGTGTCTAAGTTACTCTTCTCTACTTTACTTAGAAGAAATGAGAATATACATTTTGTTAATACTTTTTACAAGTAGAATAATTTTGTTTTTTTGAAAATATTTCAATTTTGTGTTTGCCAAAATGGCTGTTTGAAAAAATGTTTTACAAATCAATCAATGGTATCTTTCATGTAAATAAATGCCAGACAACTGATTTGGCCAATGCTGTGACTTACTTCAGTTTACAAATTATTTTCACATACATTTCTTGTTTAATTTAATTTTCAAAATTATGAGATGGATGGAGTGAATTTATTTACACATGAGAAAACAGAATTATAAAGAATTTAGATACCGAGTACCAAGAACTAGCTGGGTATGGAGATATAACTTTGAATTCTACGTCAGTATCTTTCAAATTACCATTTGCTTTACATCGGCACACTGAACACACTTAACAAATATTTAGTAATCAAAGAATATTGTTCCTTGAGGCTGAATATGGTCTTTTAGAACATGGTATATCTGGTATAAAATTAGATTTGATGAACAAATATCAGTGTGTCAAACTTATATAATAATTATGTAGACTATGATTCAGAAAGAAAAATAGAATTGCCTAAGGTTTCATTTCTATCCCAAACTCATTTCTGCATGACACAGTTTTCAATGATTCATATACAGATCTTCTCTTGACAATTGATTTCTGTAGCTCTTTTCATCTTTAATATTGAGAATATGTTATTTTTGAAATGTGGGGGAGCATTGTTATGTGTGTATGATGGATAAATTCATGAGTTTTCTAAAAGATCATTTTGAACTTGTTCTGGAATGTTGGGTAACACTGGATTCCTTATTTGCTGTCAATTATATGATGATCATTTATTAGTGATCATATCTGAATGCTTTCCTTCCTGTAATGTATATGCTTCGTTTTATAATAGCAGTGAAAACACTCTGGGCCACACATTTCAGCATGATTATTATACCTCACAGGTGCTTAAATCCATTTAACTGCCTTTATATTTGGATTCCATAGCTCATTCACAGTTTTGACCATGATAACTTTTAAATTGAGGTGTTTTATTGAATTTTAATTAGGGACAATATTAAGATGTTGCTGCTCTAAATTTAACAAACTAGGAAGGCATTTGGGATTTAGCCAAAATAAATAGGATGTTCTCTGGTGGGTAGCATAGCATGCAGGTCACTAACTGAACATTTATGTATAAATATTGGTTAAAATTTAGTATGTTCTGAGAACTGGACTTTGAAAGAAGAGCACAGGTGCAGTCCTTGTTTATGAAAATGATTCCATGTTTCTCTTAAGACCAAGAAAAATAATATTTAAGTATTTAAGAATCCAAATCTTCAAAATTGAAATAGCTAAATGTTGACTTTTCAAGCTCATATTGAATTTTATAGGTGTTATTTCACAAGAATTTACAATTAATGGGCATATATAATTCCTTGACTTATGCTCGCCAGTACATTTCATTCATTTAGGCTACAAAAACACTTTAGCTCTGTAAATATTAACATTTTCAAATATGAGGGTCCTTTTCCAATCTAATACAATTTTGCAGATTCCGACCTGTTGATAGTTGTACTTTTGTTATATGTTGATGGAAATATTACATAGTAGAATAAAGGCTAGTATAATTTAGTAGTAGAGAATTTTTATATTATCAAACATAGATTTTACATATATCTGAAAAATAGTTAATATGGATGTGAGACATACCATTTCTTTATTCTATACACAATGTTTTGTTCCCAATGATCCACTGAAATATTGGGCTGTTTAATTAAGGTTAGTATTAAGAGCATCACTGCTGTAGGAAATATATTCCAGGACTGTGTCAATTTTTTAGTGGTTAACACTCTTTTGATTAGAGGCAACATGACCCTGGAGGTTACTTTGGGATCAGAAAAATCTTGGTTCTGGTTTTGGCACTATTACTTGCTGCATGACTTAACAAAGGGCAAGTAATTTAACATCCCTAATTTGACCTCAGTTTTCTCATCTGTAAATTGGGGATATTGATGACACTTACTTCATGCTGTAAAGATTAAATTATAATATATATGTACTATAATTTGCATATTCTCTAGTTAGCATATTCCTGGAAAAATATGTTAGTGATATAATGTTATCATCATTATTGTTGTTGTTTCTATGTTATTTAAGACCTAAACCTTACTACCTTTCTGAACACTAGAGGAAAAATTGAATTAATCGTTGAATTAGATAAGATAAAAGTGCCTGGACAGAACTTTTTAGGAGTAATGCTTCCAAAACTTGTTGAGCAGCCTTCTTCTGTTATTTAACTTTTTGAATTTGAAATGAATATATTTTAAAAGTGAACCCTACTATATAATGGCATTATTCCATTAGGGTAAGTGTTATTCACTGAGATTATGTCTATAGTATGCTTAAAACATGAAAAAGTGGGCAATTTAGTTAATTAAATGGTCTATTGACCTTAATTAGATTTTCCCTTATTACAAAATTTCCACAGTTGTCTTTGGATATAGCAAAACAAATTGGAACATTTATATATATAATCATAGTTCATGAAAAACTTTAAAGCCTGTACCACATAAAAATTTTGGATTTTAGGAAAGAACAATAGTGCATCTAAAATTAATCTAGCAGTGAAAGACTGAGTCTTTTTTGAGAACTTTGGAGAGTACCTACTCAAAAGATTCTAGAAACCCATAGGAATTTTTTCCCTTCAGTGAATTTATATTTTTCGAGAGGCTACTCTTTAAGCGATTTTAACGTTAGCATTTCAAAAATATAGTATGTTGATCTAAAATAGTATCTGTGCCTCCTTATATGCCTAGCTTGCTCATGGAACTGAATTTGCCAAAAGAGATTCAAACTGAAACCATTAGTTCCTTAAACTAGTCTGAAACAGGCCTGGTTCACTCTGTTCCCATCCCCCTCATTTTTCAGTTAATAAAACTCAGTGTATGTACTGCCCTTGGCGTGCCTGAAGAAGGGCTGATATTTCCGGGTCTACAGCATGCTTTGGCCATGCAGGTAAGAGTAATAAATCAGGGAGCTCCTGTCTTGCCTGTTGTGGCTGCACTTGTAAACATCCAGGAGGAGGCCACAGGAGAGCATAAAGTTCAGCATTTAGAAAACATGTTGATTTGATGAATCGGGGATAGTCAGGCATCCAGTGCATGAGGGTTCCAATTTCCCCATGGGGAACTCACTCTTGATGCCTGACTGGTGCAGCCCCTTTGGAAAAATACTCTGGAATTTCCTCAAAAGTTTGAATATGGGCTTACCACATGACTTAGAAATTGGGTAAATACCACTCCTAGGTATATATCCAAGAGAAATAAAAACATATGTTCATGCAAAAACTTGTCCATGAATGTTCTTAATAGCATTATCCATACAGCAAAAAAGTGGAAAGAACACTAATGCCCAACTGATGAATGGGTAAGCAAAATGTGATATATCCGTATAGTGGAATATTATTCAGCAATGAAAATAAATTAAGTACAGATATGTGCTATAACATGGATGACCCTTAAAAATATGCTAAGCAGAAGAAACCAGTCACAAAAGACCCTGATGTCCAGCAGGGACAAAGCTATAGAGACTGAAATCAGATTAGAGGTTTCCTGGGGCTGAGGGGGTTGGATGCAATGGACAGTGACTACAATGGGTACGGGGTTTCTTTTTTGGACCACGAAAAAACTCTAAAATTGATTGGTTTTACAAATTTGTAAATAGTGAAAAACATTGGATTGTACTCTTAAATGGGTAAATTGTACAGTATTTGACTTATATCTCAATAAAGCTGTTATTTTAAAGAAAAGACTGTTACCCATCCTGCATGTGTGTTCTTCAGAAATTTATGATCAGTTTCACAAATGAGACTATGATGAGTATTTTCAAGTTTCAAATTCAAAGTAGTGAAATAGGCATTTTCAAGAACAGTATTCATTGAAATGCATCAAAGCATAAGTGCACTCCCTGAAGAAACACTTTAACTCATGAGCTTAAATAATAACCAAATTTAATTCATTCCAGGTACATTCTCATTAAAGAAACTGCTGGCCAAAATGCTGAAACATTTAGCTACTAAGCGAACAAATTAAACTCCTTTATGATTTAATTGCACCAGTGAGGATTTCTTTTTGGAATGTGTTTCTACTTTGATGCATTTCAATACACATCATGAATTATGTTGAATGATGGCATTTTAGAAAGGGTATGAGTACGGATATGCATATGTATTTCTAACTGCATTTAGAATGTTATTTAAAATATGTATGCATGTGTACATGTGAACATTCCAATTTCTATGTTTATGTGTATGTATACAATACAGAAAGACGTATTCCCATAAGTCCTATGCAATGTAGTCATATTGTGGGGTATATATTTGCCAACTAGTTGCAAGCATTAACTGAAAGATTTTCTCTCTGCCGCCTCTCTTTTCCACTCTGTATACATACATATGTGAATATACAAATATTAGATCATGTTTATCACATTATAGATCCATGGTATTTATAGGTGGCCATTTTGATCATCATGCATATTTTGGACCACTGGAGCTATTTCAAGGAATTTTTAGTAGTACTTTGATAATATACAGTATTTCACTTCTAGATGCATGCAGATCTGTGGCAGTGATTATAGAAATGGCTATATAAACAAAAACAAAACAGAATTCAGCCCAAATCTTTTCACACCCTTTCAAATCTACCTGCCTTATGCTTTTCAGTTAGTTGTTTCTTTCTCATTGAATAAACATACTGTATTAATGCCAAAATTTAAACTTATTCCTCCTACCCTATTGATGATCTAATGAGAAATGAGAAATTTCCCTTCCAAAAGAGAAAATAGTTAAGTCCTGGAATTTTTAAGAATTTATTTTCTCATTGGATTCACACACAAAAAAACTAACTTTTCCTTTTTTTTCTTACCTAATTTTAGCCTTAGTCAACTCTGACTGTATATTTATTAAGTATCTTAAAAATGCTCAGAAGGCTCATATCACCACCTCTTTTTTCTGTAGTAAAGAATTTCCATTTATATCCTTGCCCTCTCTTGCCCTTCCCAGCACATCCTCTTTCCTTGTCCACTCAAAAACACTTAGAGATAATCATTCACTTTTCCACAAAATGTACATATGCATCACTTGCCTATACTTTTAAGAAGGGCACATGATTATCGGAGTGAAATGGTAAAATACTCTGCTGAAATGTACTAGCCAGGTAGGATTTTTAAATGACATTTAACCGGACATGCTGTGGCTGTCCCAGTTCTGCCTAATGGGAGTTTTGTTTTCAGTTCAGTACCTCATTGCCACAGAGAGCACCAGGGACAAAGTACAGATTAAGCGGATCAGAGTCCACCTTCTCAAGATGGGGTGCAGCCTTAGATTCGAGAGAACAGATGTGAGACACAAGCTTGGTACTGAGGAGCCATAGTTTATCCAACAGGGAGGAGGCTGTCCCTTTGAGTGAAATATCTGATAGATTGTTTTAGAAGAAAACCTGACCTCCTTAAAAATACCATGGCAGATTTGGCATTTGGTGAAATGTGAGCATCACAAAGAATAAACATTTTCTGCAAATAACAACAAATGACACCCAAGATTCCAGTGCATATTAGTGCACAGGGAAGTACTTGGGGATAGAGATAGAAAAAAGACCCAGTAAGGTAATATGGACTTGGTAAGGAAGTAGAATATGAGTGACTACCTGAAGAGAAGCTGACATACATGTGCTAGAGAAGAGGACCTTGAAGCAAAACAGACATTTATTGAGTGTTTTACCTGGCACAGAAGTGGTATCTATGTATAAGATTGGAAGTGTCTTGTTATTTCCTGTTATAAGTAAACAACTATGATCATTTGCCGGCTAGCTCTTGATTATTTAACCATTTATTTGTTGAACACATTTTGCTTGAGTATCTGCTGTGTGCCAGGCCCTGTTTTACATTGTTGTGAGAAACAGACATGGACTTCACTCTTGCAACACTCATAGTCCACAATGGGTAACAATGAACAGGGAGGGGCTTCAGCAAATAAGTATATGATTACATATTCTGATCACTGCTACGAGAACTTGTCTTGAGCCCCCAATATTATAGCACTATCCACATTTTGTAAGTCAAGTATTTTCAGGCCAGAGAAGAGACTAAATGCTATATTTTGTAAACAATGTCAGATATCAGTTCACAAAATTCAATGAACGGCTTCTAAAATAAGGTCCAAATTTTCCTAATTAGTATACTAAGTAAGTCTTCATGCATTTGCTTCCTTTTGAGTAATGCACTTGGAAGAGAAATGATGACATTTGAGCCCATGGGAGTGACCTGGTCTGGCTAACACAGAGAAGTCCAACCAGGCACTGGCTTAAGCCTATCTCCTAGACGTTCAGGCATCTCAGCAATGTCAGAAGAGGAGAAGAGCATTGTGTCATTTTAAGAAACCCACATTAGAAAGTGATGAAATACACTGATGTAAAGTCTTATTGCTTCATTTTCTTAGCAGGGATTAATGGAACTGAGGCATGAATTCTCCTGCTGAGGTTCTGGATTTTAGGAGGGAGGAAAGGACAAAGTGTGCTTACTTCCACCATTGCCTAAGTCCTCACCCTCACCTTTTACACAAGCAAAGTCCTGGAATTACCATCCTTGATCAACTTGGATGGTTCTTTTTCCTGCAGGTCTTTTCTCATCACAAGCTAAACATTACTTTAAATCCTAAAAAATAATGATGAAAAATGCCAGAGCAGAATGATGCGATTATACGTGAGAGACATTGGATCTTCTTAAAGAGTCTCATTAGGAGAGTTCTGAAAAGAAGGCAGCTCTTGTGCTTATAAATTAAAAAATTAAAGTGAGCCTGGGTGGGAAACACAGAGTGAGAACCAGATGTGGGAATAGATGTGCCCCAGTTCTCCAAGGGCCGATCAAACAGGATGGCTAGTAAGAAATCATAGAGGCAGTTAAAAGCCTGTCAAACTCCTTGCCTGTTGGTGAGAAAGGACGGCTATAATTTTATGTAGGGTCAGTCTGCATGAAATCTGGATTTGTGCAGAAATCTTTGGTTCTATATTAATTCTACAGCCCTGCATCATGTTGGCTTTGCCTATAAATTACTAACTCAGAAATACTTTTCTGTTCTGTATAATTATTTCTAAATCAAAATTTAAATGTCATGACACAGGTTTTCCACTTATCATATGTGTTGCCTTATTGTGTGTTCAATCTAAAGGGACACTAATTTCTCACAGTTGTACAATCAGCCCATCAACAGACATGTGTTGATTTCCTGAAGAAGGAATCAGAAAACTGTGGCCCACTGACCAAATCTATCCCACTGACTAATTTTGTATGACCTGTGAGCCAAGAATGGTTTTTGCATTTAAAAATGGTCGGAAAAAAGCAAAACAAAAGAAAGGTACTATTTTGTGCCATGAAAAAATTATACAAAATTCAAATTTGCAGTACTCATATATAAAATTTTATTGCAAAACAGCCACACCCATTCATTTATGTACTGTCTATGACTATTTTCCTGCTAAAATAGCAGAGTGGAGTAGTTGCCACAGAGATCATATGGCTTGCAATGTCTAAAATATGTACTTTCTTTACAATATTGTCTTCCTTCTGATTAAAACCAAAATTAGCCTTTCAATATATTACAATATGTGTTTTTTTCGGTTAAAATTATAGTTTCTTTTTCCTGGCCCTTTACAAAAAAGTTTGCCAATTACATCCTGGAATATACCCAGAATAATATGCCTGCATCCTGGGGATAGAGAGACAAAATTCAGAAGCTCTGATAAGCCCTTCAGGGGCTCATGGGCAAGCACTCTGATAAGGATGAACTCAGTGTGCTGGGGCAAACCAATAAGGAACACATCATCCAAACTGGAAGAATGGTGGTGAGCTTCAAGGATGAAAGGGTGTCTCTCAAATATGTGTAATGCATTGATATACATTTGGAAGTGTTTCTACTGGTTTTCAAGGAAAAAATGATTTTAATTTCCCTGCCAGTGTCTTTGGTCATGTATTATGGTGGGGAGTTGAAATGCAGTCATGGATAAGAGATTTAAAATGTGGCAGTTATCCATGGATTGACCAGATTAAACAGTTTCGTTCCCACTGACCTGCTATTAAACACATTTTAATATTGATATTCATAGAAAATGGTAGCAATGCTGATCTTGTTCTGATGTGAATCTATCAGTGTGGAGAGTGATTCATTTTGAATCAAAGCAAACCAATAATGATGATACTGAGAGAGATGTCAATAGCTTGCTTCATATCATCCCTAGTGGAGTTAATTCTTAATTTGGGTAGCCAACTTAAAAAGACTCTCAAAACCTGAACTATCCTGTTTATGCCTGAATCTTCAAACATAGAATCTTCTAACATGGCTAGAAAAATATGTCACTTTGGAGTCACACAAACCTAGATTCTAGTTCTCACTCATTCATTACTTTCTGTATGCACATCATTAAGTTGTACCCTAACAAATATTCCTTCATCTCTAAAGAGGAGAGAATAATTATCTCTGCTTTATAGGACTGTTAGACTTCACGCATTTTAGGTGTTTAGTACAGTGCCTGGCATATAGTACCATTTGGCATGCCCTAGGCCCTGTTATCAAGAAACATGACAGCATAGTCAGACATAACAAAAAAGTCAGACATAAATACCTTATAAAGAATATTTGTTTATTTTGATTTCCAGTTTCCCAACAAGGACATCCTGCATAAAGTCCACTAATCTGCCATTTCCCTCAAATCTGGCTGATCATAGGAACTATGCAGACATTTTTGAATAGTGCTGATTCTTTTCTTCTATGTTAGGTCTTTTGAATCAGAAACATTGGGGGTAGCTCTGAGAGTTTGCTTTGAGAACACATACACACACACACACACCTCCTAAGATACGGAAATGACTAAAAATCCTTAGAGATGCTGATGTGAAATATCTCATTAAATATATAAAACTGCTCTCCTCCAGAATAAGACGTAATTTTGGAAAATGTGGGAACTATGTATGCTTTAACAGAGTCAATCAAAGTATTCACGGTAAGCCAATGTTTCAGAAAATAGAAAGTTTTGTGGTTCATATGTGTAGTTTATAAAGGGCAAGCCTCCCAGCGCATATTCCATGTTGCCTTTCTTCTGATTAAAACTAGAATTAGTCTTTCAATACATTACAATAGGGTGTCTTTTCAGTTAAAATAATTCCATTTTACTTTTCTCACAAGTGTTTATAGCTCTTCCCTCATCAAAACATCCGCTTTTATTCTGCTTTAGACATAAGCCCCAACATTTCATAGACAAGAGCTAAGAATGGTCTTATGGAGAAGAGAGAAGCATTAAGAATAATAGGAGTTGTTACATGCACAGGAACAAATGAAATACATCTTTTGTAAATAACTCCCACCAGAAATCTTATATTTCCAGGCATCTATGCATATACCTCCATATAACAACTTTTGCGTTCGTAAAACATTCATTGAAGGCAGCTCTGCAGTTTTATAGAAAAACAACGTGCCAGGGATGCAAGAATCTTGCCAGTTCTGTGAAAAATGACACCAATTAAAGCTTAAATTGCTTGTTTTCTCATAAGGTACATATTTTCATAACTTTGAAATCAAATAATTGCTGCTTTTATATTAAATACAATAAAACAAAAAGGATGCTAGTTTAGAGGAACTGCTACAAGCATTTTAATATAATTTTCCCACCATTTAAAGTCACAAAATATGGAAAACAAGTCAAGTATGCAAAGTTCCAAGGAGATAGAGAAACTCCTTCAGATTATTACATCATTTGTCTTTTGTGTCAGGAAATGTGTATATGATTTCATTGTTTGATTAAGTGCC
>PVKH010019255.1:0-14906 GCA_004027955.1 Chaetophractus vellerosus
CAGCACTGAGATAATTTACAGATCCTGAGCCCCTTGAATGACAGGAAGTCAGGTCACCTTGGGGAAGGGCTGTATTATACTACCAAAAAATTTGTACTGTTAATCTTCCTCCCAGCCTTATGAAAATACACCTACAGCCTCTTACCAGGGTAACTGTGGATTGGGGGAAGGAAATAGTGGTTACTAGACACTGTCTTAGAAGTGACATTAATTCCAGGGGACTGAAAATATCACTGTGATCCACCATTCAGAGTAGGGACCTGTGGAGGTCAGGTCATCATATTGGGGTTTTAGCTCAGGTCCACCTCACCATGATTCTAGTGTCTTCCTGGACCTAATCTGTGGTTATTCCCACAAGTTTTGGATAAATAGTTGGAATAGACATACTCAGCAACTGGTAGAATCCCCACAATGGTTCCATTACTTGTGGAATGAGAGATAATATCATAGTAAAGACCAAATGGAAGACAGGAGAATTGCCTCTACCTTGCAAAATAGTAAAAAAAAAGCAATGTCAAATTCCTGGAGGTATTGCAAAGATTAGTGCCGCCATCAATGACTTGAAGGATACAGAGTTGGTGATTCCCACCACATCCCTATTCATCTCCCCTCTTTGGCCTGTGCACAAAACAGATGGATCTTAGAGGGTGATAGTGAATTTTCATAAACTTAGGTGGGACTCCAATTGCAACTGATCTTCCAGATGTGTTATGATTGTTGGAAGAAATCAACACATCCTTTTTTACCTGGTATGCAGCTATTAATTTGACAAATGTTTTTGTGTGTTTGTTTGTTTTGCCTTTTCTCAATTGCTGTTGGTAATTTCTACCAGAAACAGGTTTTCTTTCATCTGGGGTTTTAGTTTGCCACAGGGCTGCTAATGCAAAGTACCAGAAATGGGTTGGCTTTTATAAGGGAAAATTTATGTGGGTAAAAACCTACAGTTCCAAGGCTGTGAGATGTCCAAATCAAGGCATCATCAGAGGTGCTTTCTCACCAAAGTCAACTATGGTTGATCCTGTTGTCCATCAACACATTGAAGCAAAATGGCCACTGATTTCTGCTGGGATCTCTGCTTTCCCCTCCATTATCTACAATATCCTAGAACTCAATAGCAGACAACCAGGCATAGGGCTTGTCTCTTTCCAGGCCACTTCTCTCAGTCTCAGCTGCTCAAAATTCCTCCCAAGTTTACTATGAGTTATCAGGCATATGATGCATGGCACATCTCTCTATCACACTAAGCTCCTTGAGCATCTCAGGGCTTCTGTTTCCTGCAGTCTTCTCTCTCACAGTGTAGGAACAATATAATATGGTAGCTCCCTTTTCCTATGTGTCACAATTTATATCAGACCTAGCGAGAGAGAAGACACTCAACCTGAGTCACACCTCCCTGACAAACTCCAATTAAAAAAGGCTCACATCCACATGGATGGATTAGTTCAAAATATAATCTTTCTCATTTTGGGATTTATAAAAGAATTTCATACTGCCACACATAGCAAGGACATAAATACACCTTCACTTTACTATTGCACAGGTATATCAACTCTCCAGCCCTAGGTCTTAATCTAGTCCACAGGGAACTTAATTGTATCTCCTTCTCAAAATTGTGCATTATATTGATGAAATCATGTTGATAGGAACTCGTGAACATGAAGTAACAACTACTGTAGACTTATTGGTAAAGAATTTGCTTATCAGAATGTGGGAGATAAAGCCAACAAAAATTCAGGGTCCTTCTGGCTCAGTGAAATATCTAGGTCTTCAGGTGTATGGGGCATGACAAGACACCCATTTTAAACTGAAAGATAGGCTGTTGTATCTGACTCTTCTAAGACCAAGAAAGAGGTACAATGCCTACTTGGCTTCTTTGGATTTTGGAGACAACATAATCCTTTTATGGGTGTATTACATTCATTTACTAAGTAACCTGAAAAGCTGCTAGTTTTGAGTGGGGACCAGAACAAAAGAGGTTCTACAACATGTCCAGGCTGCTGTGCAAGCTGTTCTGTCACTTGGGCCTTATGATCCAGAACATCTAATGTTGCTGGAAGTCTTTGTCAAGGCCCTATATGAGTCACAGAACATTCCCTTAGAATTGTGGAGCAAAGCTCTTCTATCCTGTAGAGGTAAATGCTCTTATATTGGGAATCAGCTTTTGGTCTGCTACTAAATCTTAGTAGTGGCTGAACAATTAACCATGGGCTCCTAAGTTACTGTGAAAGCTGAGATGCCTATAAAGAGCTAAGTATTGTTAAACAACCAACCTGTAAAGTTAGGTGTACACAGCAGCACTCCATCACAAAAAATGAAATGGTATATATGGGATAGGGCTCAAGCAGGCCCTGGAATGCAAAAGTAAGTTTCATGAGGAAGTTGCCCAAATGCAAATTGTCACCAATATTACCACACTACCTTCTCTTTCCCAGCCCACAATTATAGCCTCTTGGAGAGTTTCTTATGATCAGTTCACTGAGGAAGAAACACAGGCCTGGGTTGAGATGGTTCAGCATGATATGCAAGTACCATCTAAAAGTGGACAGCTGCAGAACTGTAGCCCCTTCTCTGGGACATCCTTGATGAACAGTAGTGAGGAGAAATCCTCCCAGTGGGCAGACACTTGAGCAGTGTACCTGGTTGTTCATTTTGCTTGAAAGGAGAATTGGCCAGAAATGAGTTTGTACATTGATTCATGGGTTGTTGGCAATGGTTTGGTTGGATGGCCAGTGACTTGGAAGAAACAAGATTGGAAAACTAGTAAAAAAAGATGCCTGGGGAAGAGATAGAATTTTTGTGGTAGGCATAAAACATGAAGATATTTGTGTCCCATGTGAATTTCACCAGAGGGAGATTTTTAAAAATCAAGTAGAATAGATGACCCATTCTGTGGATACCAGTCAGCCTTCTTTTCTCAGCCACTCTGGTCATTGCCCTACCATGATCCCTATCATCCTGATGAAGCTGGTTTGATGGAAAAAGGAAATGGTTTTTGAAAACTCAATTATGGTGATGATTAGGTAACAATGTTCTCTAGGAGGCTGTGTATACTCCACTCTATGGTGCTATTCTCCCACATCCAGGATTCATGTTCCAGGATAAAGCAGTGGAAATAGGAGTGGCACCACTCACTATTATGTCTAGTGATACACTAGCATAAGGTTTTGTTTCCTGTCTATTCAACTTTAAGCTCTTGAGGCTTATAGCACTTAGTCCCAAAAGTAGAAGTGCTTCCTTCAAAAAACACAACAATGATTCCATTAAATTGGAAGTTAAGCTTTCCACCCAGTCACTTTGGTCTCCTCATGAATTCTTATTCAACAGGCTAAAATGGGAATTATTGTACTGGCTGGGGTGACTGATCCTACTTATCAAGGGAAAATTCTCCACTACTACAGAATGGATGTACACATGAATTTGCCTGGAATAATAGAGGTACCCTAGGGTGTCTCTTAATGCTATCATGCCCTGTGAGTAAAGTCAATGAAAAATTGCAACAACTCAATCTGGGCAGGACTGCCAATGGTGCAGAAACTTCAGGAATGAGTTGCCCTATCAGACAAAAAACTATCATCAAGTGATACGCTTGCTGAAGGTGAAGGGGATATGAAAGGAGTAGTAGAATATAGTAGTTATAATAAGAGCTAAAACCACATGATCAGTTACAGAAATGAAGATTGTAATGGTTACGAATATTTCTTCCATGTTTATTCAGAAGTAAAGCTGTACATGTACATAAAGCAAATATCTTTGTTTTGTTCCTTCTCCTAACCCCTTATTATATCACTTAAGTTGTATTACCTTCACTTCATAGTATTCAAGCTATATGTTATCAAAGTTAAGAGTGAATGCTACCCAAAAATTTGCACCCTATTATGGAGAAAGTTAATTGTACACATGTCAGTTGAGTATTGCCAGGTGAAAATATGTTTGCTTTTATTTTAGTTAGAGATTAAGCATGGATTAAGGAGATGTGTATGGGTGCCAAGTGATTGACAAGTGATGGACTGTGATGGTTAAGTTCATGTGTCAACTTGCTAGGATATTATGTCCAATTATTTGGTCAAGCAAGTAGTGTCTTGATTTTTACTGTGAGGCTTTAAATTATCAATAAGTTGATTACATCTGTGATTGATTACATCTATAATAAATTGGGAAGATTGCCTTGAACAATGAGAGAAGTATCATCCAATCAGGTGAAGGCCTTAATATAAGAAGTGATATTTTCAGCAGTCAGAAGGGAGATTTATCTGGATGGCTTCTCCTCAGGAATTCATGAAAAATCTTCATTGGAGTTTCCAGCTTGCAACCTGCCTTACAGAATTTTGACTTGCCCATCTCCACAGCTGTGTAAGCCAATTGCTATTTTTTTTAAATCACAATATTTGCAATATGTATATATATAATACATTGTTTTATTGTATATAAATATATACATCTCCTTTTGGTTCTGTTTCTCTAGAGAACCCTATTACAGAGGATTCTATTCTGCAATCATCTTTTGAATCATGGATTCTGTAGGCAATTTTAGCCAAAGAAGAAACTTTGGAGGCTCTTCCTTCAGTAGCTGTGGAGATGTTGCTAATGTCTCCTATAGTTCCTTTGCTATTTCTTTTCTCCTAAGGGAAGCACAATATCCCAAACCAATAGAAAGTCCTCAGGGAGCCTACATGAAGTCTCAAGATAGAGCACAGCTCTCCAGGTCTCTAGACTATTGAAATTATGAAAATAGTTTTCATAAAGGGAATTTCAGCTCCTGGCTTTCCCTGAACCTTGTCAACAGGGAAAAAGAGATATGTGAAGAAAAAGAAAAACACAATAGAGAATTTGGTGTTTACAGCATAAATGTGATGGCATAGTCTATGGGATTGTTGATGAAGGCAATGGCACTAATGAATTCCCATCCACCAGCAGTGAGGAGATATTATAGTTTATTTTCCTAGGATCCAACTAAATGCTATATAGGCTCCAATATGTTGATATGTATTTTCACCGAAAAGAAGTATTTGTAAGAAAATTTAAGTAATAGCAATCTATTCCAGAAAAATAACAAAACAAAATATAAGCCATGAGTATACTTGTGGAAGTAGTCATGTTGTTCTTCACTTGTCTTGGAAGTCATGGAAATATAGCTGCAAAACTGCAAACATTTAAAAAAATGATTTTAGATATTTCTGTTACCAGAGACAATATAATTCCTAAAACACTCAATTGGCAGATAGGAAAAATTACTATACTTTGAAAATTAAAACAAACGTAAATGAATACAAATTATTCATAAAGTCCTATATTTCATTGTTATTTTTATTTTTGTGAAAATAATGGTATGCTTAAATTAATTTTCTCTATCCTCCAATTCCCATCTAAATTAATATAGATCTGAAGGGTCTGTAATCCTAATTTTGTTAAAGGTAGAATTAAGTAAACATGGTATGTCTTAGAGAAAGGGAAGGATTATCTCCATAGGATTATGTTGGTAAGATTCTTTTGTCAAATTTCTCTTTCCAAAGTTAATTTAAATTTTCTTGATTGTGTGATTCCTAGGAGAAAATTAGCTGATAATATTCTTGTCATAAAAGGAATAAGAAACCCATTAGATCCTTGGTGTTACATGAATAAAAACAATTTTAATATTTCTCTTTAAAGGATCAGGTGATCAAAGTAATGAAATATATATATATATATATATATTAATTACTCCAAGCTGTTTTACCCAAGCAGTCTAAACTAAAGATTCTAGGTATATTGATAGCCATGATATTTTTCAAAATATGTTTGAATAGCGGTATAGTCAGCAATTATTACAATTTTATTTTTCTTACTCTGAGAAATACGGCCAAAACCTTAGCATTTTTAAGGGATTAATGTAAATAGTTTGGTTAGCAATACAACTAAAATAAAACTAACCACACTAATATTCCTTGATATTTTAAATAGATTTAACTCATAATTTCCATTATATATATTTTTAGGTATTGTGTATTGTAACAACAATGCACCACAGTTAAACTTATTATGTGTTTTAAAGCCAATATATATATATTCCAGTAGAATTTTTTATTCAAAACTCTCATAAAGGTTTAAAAGAAGATGTGAACTCAAATGACTGCATACTAAGTTCAGGTTTTTGATTGTGATATAGTAGTTTTCAAGTTTGTGACTTTACTGCAGGGATTTTTTAAACAATAGGAAAATGAATATATTTTACATATATAATAATTTTTATGGATATCAAGAAAAATTTATTACACTTTACATTACTCATTTGAATATTCTGAAACTTTGGCACATGTAAGCTAATATGTTTTTTGATAATCTGTTATTTCTCAAAAGATTTCTAACCCCTAAATTTATTTATTTGACTATTTCTAACAACTATATGAAAATAGATGGACATAACTATTCTAAAAACATACAAATCTATGATAAGGGAATTTAAAGAATATTATAAATAAAATTTCTTTCATGTAAATTTTGAATCCTACTCATTGTTTTGTTTTCTGAGTATAGAATTTTATGCATGTCCCGGTAGTTACCAATCCTTAGTTAGATGGTATAAATCAAGGGCTAGTCAAGTTAAAATTATACACATCCCTTTCTCTTATGGAGTTACTCATATGTCTGAAAGCTCCAGCCAGAGGCCCCTGATCACTGGCTTCTTATCTGCTTTATGCTGTTGGTCTCTCAATAGGCTCTAATTGTCTAATGTCATGTTCTTCCATGTAATGATATTACATATATTTATGTTGGTCATGGTATTTTAAATCAATCTGCAGGTTTGAAAAATCAATTCCACCAACAGAGTGCTGTAATGATGTGAGAGCTCCCTACTTCTTCAGTTTTTACATCTCTAAAATGTGGATTATTGCAATATTTCCCTTGGAGTATTGTTTTTTAATTGAAAACCCAACAAGTTAATCCAGATTTAGAATGATGTCATGTTTTTTTTTTTTCCCTCAGCCAACACTTCCTGTTATTGTTAGGGATCCATTATTGTCATTAAAAAATGGATATGAGAATATCCAATTCTAGTTTTACATCTACCTAAACTGTCTGGACTTTATTGATTCATTGCAGATCAGAGAAGATGAAATATGGATGTAAGAAACCAAACAACACTGAAGGAGTTCATTTTCCTTGGATTTTCTAGTGTTCCCCATCCACAGTTCACATTATTTGTGACATTTCTCATTGCGCACCTGCTTTTCCTCACAGGAAATGCCTTCATCATTTACATTGTTCTCATGGATTCACACTCCAGACACCTGTGAACATTTTCTTAGGAAATTTGTCCTTCTTATAAATCTGGTACAACACAGCTACAGTGCCTAAACTGCTGGCTACCTGCCTATCATGGGTTGTCACCATATCTGTTTCAAGTTGTGTAACCCAGTGCTACTTCGTTTTCTCCAAGGGGGCTACTGAGTGCATCCTGCTAGCTGTGATGGCCTATGACAGGCACTGGGCAATATGTAGCCCTCTACAATGCTCACTACTCATGAGTGTTGAGATTTGCCTATGGTTTTCAGCTGGATCTTGGATTGGGGGCTTCATTGCCTCTCTCCTACCTACCATACTTATCTCTCAGCTCAACTTCTGTGGCCCCCAGCATATCAATCATTTCTTTTGTGACTCAGACCCCATTTTCAAACTCTCATGCTCAGATACATTCCTAGCAGAGGCCTTGGCCTACACTTGTAGCTCTGTTGTGATTCTAAGTTCTTTCCTACTTACTATGTCTTCCTAAGGCCAAATTGTGGTCACAATAGTAAGAATGTCTTCCCAGGAGGCTTGGAGGAAAACTTTCTCTACTTGTACCACCCACCTCACTATGGTCACCATCTATTATGGCACCATCATCTTTGCCCATGTCCAACCTCCAGCCACATACAATTTCACCATGTGGAAATTTGTGTCAGTGTTCTTACTGTGTGGTCACCCCATTGGTAAACACTCTCATGTACACCTTGAGTAACAAAGATGTGAAGAAAGCTTTCAGCAATGCTCCAGCATGAAAGACAGTGCTTTTAGCTTGAAACATGAAGTTGTTTTGAGAGATAAACAAAAATGAGCAATTTGGACCAGATTTCCAAAATACTTTTACATATGGTAAGTATTAAAATTATATTATGAAATTGAAACTATTTACTATGGATAGCTCTCTGAACTTTAGGTTTCAGTTTGTTCAAACTTTCTACAGCAAAATTTCATATCTTGTATAATATTATATAATCACGTGATTTAATTCATAATTTATTTTATATCTAAAATTGAATTTATCACATTTTTAAAATTAATACCTAATAAATGATAAATATTAAGAAATGTATATGTTTGTCTTTTGTTAAATAGTTTGGATATTCTACATTTAAAAAATATCCTTAGTATTAAAGACACTTGATATTTCCAATTTCTGCTATTTCAAGTAGTACTGCAACAAATATATTTGTAAAAATGTTTTAACATAACTATGTATGTGTAGTGTTTATAAGATTAATTCTTGAGTTTAATATGTGTAAAACTTTTCTTAATATGCTTTCCACATTTTCTGTTGAGTTATACATTTTCTTCTCAATATCAGTATTTTTATAAGGATCTTTTAACCTTTGGTCTGGGATCTTAGGTACAAATATTTTGTCTGATTGTCAGTTTTAAATTCTTTAGTTTTCTTTAAAAATATTTTATTTTTATATAGTTATATAATTTTACATTTACTTTTGTCTTTTATATTTTAAACTTGAGTAAGAAATTGATGTCTTAGCCCATGTCTCAAAGGATTCATCTTGCTTTCCTACAGAATGCTGATTTCTTAAAATTAAAGGAAAAGAATAAAACATCCTACTCTATAACTTTTTTCTGGTAACCTGTTATCTGATATGAGGTATAGATCATTAATGTATATATGATAAACATTTATATTCCCCAATATTATGAATCAAATAGTCACTTATTATCAAGTATTATATTACCATAAATATCTGATCCATAATAAATAATAATGTACTTTTCCATTATTCTTTCTAAATAATGATTTTCAATCACTCTATTTTATCATTCATAATTTAGAGCACATTTTTCTTTTCATTGTTAGGGCTTATTCCATTTCATTCTTTATATTCTTAAGAGATTTATTAGTATATTTGACTTTTTTTCTTCATGTAAACATGGCCTCTATATTTTTTAGAGTTTATATTTTAATTGAGAATCATATTAAATATGTCAGAGAATTTAGGTGAGAATTTTCTCCAAAAGAAGGACCTACACCTTTTCAAGAATATTCTTGTGCATTTCAAAAATATAAACTTACCTTTTACTCTATCATGAATATATTTCTGACCACCTCCTCTTCCTTATTGTTTTATAAATGAATCGTTTCTTCTAAATGACAGTTTCTCCTAAACGTGCTGTTGATCTCAGTATATTAATATTAAGCTCACTAACTTCATAAAACTCACTGCTTTGAATAATATTTCAGATGACTCAACTGCTTTCCAGGTAGATAATCATATATCTGAGCCATTTCCTCTACTGATTTAATAAAAAGAGGAGTTTTCAACCTATGCTCTGAGATATTCTATTACTCTTCATTCTGTCTTTTATCTTAGAAAACTTTTCTCCATTTTTGCTTCTTTTGGAATATCCTTATTTTGACTTCTTCATTTTGCAGAATATTCTTTGAATATATAGAATTTTAATTTAACATTTTTTCTTGTTAGTTCCTTTCAATCTTTCATATATTCTTGATATTATGACTTTATGAAATATATATATATATATTTGACCTTAGTTTTTCTTCAGTTTACTCTAATACGCTGAGTTGTAATTAAAAAAAAATCTCATTAACATTTTGGGATGGGATAGGGTATGCAGGCAATTTTTCACCAAAAATTTTACAATAATGAACATAATGCAATCTCCTGAAAATTTCTATAGGCTATCCCCACCTCAATAAATTCCAATGTTGAAATCACACATGCCAGATTCCCTGGCCATAACACAATAAGTAATCAAATAAATTAGCTGACCAACCAAAACAAAACCCAAACATCAAATTACCAAAGTAAATTTTGATGCTAAGAGATTTAATATTGTTTAAATTAATAAGTTGATTATAACATCCATATGGAAAGGTAAAATATGCAGAATATCCAATATTTTTTGCAAAATGAAGGATAAATAAGTTGCCTAATTGTCCTGGTATTCTTTATATTTTCCTTTCCTTTTCATTCATTTTATTGTCTTTTTCTGTCTTCTAGAAAATTGATGCAGAAGATAGGATTTTTATTATACATTTTATTATAATCAGAACAGGTAAAATAGTAGCTTTTTCTTAGTTTACTTTGAGCTTTGCTTAATCTGTATTATGTAGATCCCAATATGCATTCTTTTTTTATTATTGTTTGTTGATATTCTGCAATTTTCTTTAATATTAGAGAAAACTTTTTAAATCCAAACTTGAATGGTCTATTTTGTTTTTTATTTTAAAATTAAATTATATTTTTATTTCTTTTAACAGCAAGAGTGCTGATTATATTATTTATTCTGCTTTGAATTATTGGTGTTTTCTTTGTAGCTTCCTTAGCCCATGCTTTTCTTTTGAAGCATACTCTTTGTTATCATCCACAATCTTTTCCCTTATCGTATGACAAGTTATACTAGTTTCATGTCATAATATTTAAGGAGGTCAAGTTTAAGAGTGAATATTACCCAAGGATTTGCACCCTATTCTATAAGAAATTAATGCCTTTCCAGTTGTACACAGGAGAATAACTTTGTTAGGCAGAAATATATATTTGCATGCCTGTTATTGTTTTTACTTAGAGACTAAGTATGGTTTAAGGTAATGTGTGTGGTTGCCGAGTTGACAAGTGGTGATCTGTGATGGTTAGGCTAATGTGACAACTTGGCCAAGTAATTGTGCCCAGTTGCTTGGTCAAGAAAGCAATGGACTAATTGTAATACAAGAACAATTATGGGTTTTAGTTGTCAGTGAGTTTATTGCATAGATAGCTGGTCACATCTACATCAATCAGGGAGATTGCGATCAGCAATCCAATTAGTTGAATGTCTTAAAAGGGGAAGTGATTTTAGCTTTCACAAAGAATTTCCCAACTTATCTTTGGACAGGCAACATCTCCTGGAAACTCATCAAGGACCTTCATTGGACTTTCATCGGAGACCCCAGTTTGAAGCCTCTGCAGAACCTGAACTTGTGCATACCCATGGTCATGTGAGAGAATCTTATAAATCTCTTATTATTTTCAGTTATCTCCTGTTGATTCTGTTTCCCAAAAGAACCCTGACTAATACATTGTCTCATTCCATTTAGGAGTGTTCATAGTGAAGATACTTAGCATAGAGTTGAATTTAACTTCATGATCTGACTTATATTATTGAATATTGTAATAGGTTAGTTAAACCCTTTTAAATTTATTGACAAGAAAGTCATGTTTGGTTTTATAGCTCTCATTATATATTTTATAATATTGTATCTTATATTTTAAATATCTTATGATGTGTTTTTTAATTTTAATAATTTTATTGAAATTAAAATGCATAAAGAAATGTGCAATTACTGTGGAAGAACGTTCAAGAACTGAGCACACCTTTGTAACTAGCACTCACATCAAGCATTGCATTATCCCTGTTAATCCACAATTCCTGTTTGTTGCCTCTTCCAGTGTCTAATCCCCCACACTGAATGACCGCATCCAATATTAGTCTCTTAATTTGTAAGATATTTTGTATGATTTTGTTGGATATTAATATAATCACACAGTTTTGTATGGGGCAGGAAAGGTAAGATGGCCACTGCAAAGGAAGCTGTAGAGCTGGCAATGAACTTTGAAAGGACATTCATGCACAGAGCTGGACTAGGGTAAAGACTGAGTTCATAGAAGTTTAAATTTATAACATTAAATTACACTGATTTCTTGAGATGACCCTAGAATATTTCTCTTATTTTATTTTAAGATGTAATCTGTATTGATTATGCAAACTAGTGTTAAAAATTTAAAAATAATCAATCTTGCATAACTGAAAGAAACCAAAAGTTTTCCTTAAAAATTTAAAAGTATTATTGGTGATACTGTCTTGACATGGATTTCTCTTTGACCTTTCTAATATCTATGATTTCCAAATCAATTTATAAAAAAGATATATTGCTAATATTTTGCAGTTTTCCTACCAGTTTGTTAACTTCTGTTTTCTATGAGTGTGTCAATTTAACATAAAGTACAATATTCATTACTATAAAATGTATAATCGTATATTCTTATGATGCTTTTCATATATTTTTAAAAAATGTTCTTCATTCCTAATATAAATAATGTTACAAAAATTTGTTAATTTAATTTTTACAAGACTGTGTTAGTTTTTAAGGGATTATTCTGGCATTTTTATTTTTAAACTCCATTAGAAATTTATTTTCTGTTTTTTAAAAATGTATTTTTCATTATTTATTTATTTGTATTTTGTGTTCTGTTTATTTGAATTTTTTCTAATATTTGAGATAAAAATTCATATGATGTGTTTACAGCTTTTCTTCTTTTGTATTATGTAATATCTGAAAATCTACAAAGTTTTCCCTAAGCAAGGTTTTGCTGCACCCTGCCAGTTTTGATATGCCATATCCTAATTTTTAGTTCAAATTTTTTCCCAAAATTTGATTTTAATTTCCTTTTGCACCTATTAGTTATTACAATGTGTGTGACTAAGTATATAAAGATTTAAGGATATTATAGTTATCCTTTTAAAAACTTGAGTCCACTGTGATAATAGAACACACAATATATGCTCTAAGATAGTTTATAGGACAGTTTATAATTGAGAACAACGCTTCTCAACCAAGGCACTATTGCCATTAAAACAGATCATTCTTTATTGTGAGGGACAGACCTGGGCATTGTATGTTGTAGTGGCTTGAAGATATATACCCAAGAAAACCATGTTCTTGAGCATATTTTATTCCTGTAGGTGTGAACCCATTGTAAACAAGAACTTTTGGTGAGATTACTGGTTAAGGTGTTGCCCAACAGAATGAAGATGCATCTTAATCCTTTTACTGGAGACCTTTCTAACCAAAGAAATTCAGACACATAAGGAGAAAGCTACAGGGAGCAGCCAGAAGCCAGAATTGAACAGAACTTAGCATCATGTGTTTGTTTTGTAGTGCATTACATAAAGGGATTTTTTTAAATTTATTTTTTCCTGAGGACACTCCACATTTTATTTACATATTAAGATTAATTTTAATCTAAAAATCACAATTGCATACATCTTTTTCCTTTTTCTTGGTTTCATTTAAACTTAAATTCATTGTTTGTTAAACAAGAAGCATAAACAAATATTTACAGTGTCTGTTACATGTAACACACTGGAACAGCTTTTAACATAAATTCATTGACATCCTCCTGACATTTTAAAAATAAATATAGGTATCAAATAAATATAGGTATCAAAAAAATAAAGGTATCAATACAATCCTGAATATATTTTATAACTATTAGTGTTCAGCACACCAGGGCTTCAAAAAATAACACAATTTTCAACAATATTCATTGACCTGCTACTTTAAACAATTTAAACTGCAGCTCTCCCACTAAGCAAGTGGATAAAGCATGCCATTTATTATATTCTTTCTGTAAATAACTTTTCAGAAACATATCTTCTTCCACAGCAATCTGACACTTCTTTCCATTCTTTCATCTTGTAAATCTGGATTCTACTTTGAGTAGTACAGGTTTATACTTAAATGAAAGTTCCTTGATAAGAGAAAAAAAATTTTGTGCTGCATTTTTCCTTTTGTTACCTAAAGACATAATGGGTATACCTATATTAAAAATATTCTTCCAAATGTCTCAGTCATGTTTACCAGCTGAAATTCTTTTACTTAATGTATTTTGCATTGTGATAGTTAATCAATGCATTAACCTGAGAAGGTAGTTGTTAATTTATGACACATTTGAGATCCAATAAAATTAATTGTTGAATATCCTTCTGGTGGCTCTGGCAGCTTCATACATTGCATGGATGTTAGACATCTTAGTTCTTGAAAATCTGCTTTAGTGTTATACGAATTTTGACACTTTGTTAGCACTGGTATGCTCCATGCATCCACAATTGGTGACTCATTATTCATGCCTGTCCACCTTGTCAGTGTCATATCTTCATCATCTTCATGGATCCAACTAAGAACATCATCATATACTCCATTTTTCCTTTTTCAAGTTCTTCCAACATGTGAAATTTTTTTAAGGAAAATTAACTTCCGTGGGAACTGCTATCTTCTTCTGCAAACCAGAGCCTCAATGATTTTCTTATGTTGAACTAAACTTCCATATCAGGGATAAATTTCACTTGCTCATGGTGTATAATTCTTTAATATGCTGTTGGATTCAGTTTGTTAGTGTTCTGTTGGACAGATATTAATCTGTAGTTTATGTTTTTTTTATTGTGGTATCTTTATCTGCCTTTGGTATGAGTGTGATGCTGGCCTCGTAGAGTGAATTATGCAGTGTTTCCTCCTTTTCAATTTTTCACAAGAGTTTTAGCAGAACTGGAGTTAAGTTTCCTTGACTATTTAGTAGCACTCTTCTGTGAAGTCATCTGGTCCTGGGATTTCTTTGTTGGACAGTTTTTGATTACCAATAACTGGTTTGCTGAGATATACATCTTGCATCAATGTTGGTAGATTGTATGTTTCTAAGAATGTAGTGGTTTGAGTTTGAATTAATTATGAATTCCAAAAATATAAGTTAGATTATGTTTGTAAGCTCATCTGTTCATCTGGGCATGATTAAGTTATGAGTAGGGCGTTAATTGCCACGTCAGTGAGACGTTGAGCCCCACCCCTCGGTGGGGGTGGACTCAAGTAGAAGCAGAGATTAGAGAGAAGCAGAGAGGAG
>PVKH010019256.1:0-14903 GCA_004027955.1 Chaetophractus vellerosus
AAAATAGAGGGGGAGTTGAGGGGCTATTCTTCAGTGAATTTGACCAGCAGAGCCAGCTTTGAATGTTGGCTCTGGCCAGACCAAAACACAGGAGCGATTGAAACATCTCCTTGGAAAGATGTGCCTTTGAACACCATTTGCTGGCCAGTTTGGTAATTGTATGGACAAAACTGCTTTTGGTTCTCTCTGTACCCTAACTCCTGGGAGAAAATCTGTACCCCATTAGTGAGTCCTTGGCTGATTTTGATAACTTAAGCTGGGCAATCTTAAAGGCTTACAATAAATTGAACCAAATATCAAAGAAGAGCTGGGGAAAAAAAAACAATACACAAGAGAGAGATTTTGAACATCAGATTCATCTACATATTCATGTGGATACTTAGACATAAGCAAAAAATTGCAAGCCATACTAGCAAACAGGAAGAGATGGCTTAGTCAAAGGAACAAACTAAATATCATGAAGAGATACAGGATTCACAATAATTAATCAATGATAATCAGACAACTCTCCTAAATCAATTCAAAGAATTGAAAGAAAATATGACTAAAGACATAAAGGATATAAGAAGACACTGGATGAGCATAAAGAACAATATGAAACATGCAAAGAAAAGTATGGGAATGAAAGATACAATGGATGAGATTAAAAATACATTAGAGGCACATAAGAGCAGATTTGAATGGCTCAATGACAGAATTAGTGATTTTGAAGACAGAATATCTCAACTGCAAAACAAAGGAGAACAGAAAGAGAAGAGAGTGGAAAAAATGGAACAGGTTCTCAGAGAATTAAAGGACAATGTGAAATGCACAAACATACACATTATCAGTGTCCCAGAAGGAGAAAAGTATGGAAAAGGGGCAGAACGAATATTTGAGTAAATAATGACCAGAAACTTCCCAACTCTTCTGAAAGACATAAATATCAATATCCAAGAAGGACAGCACACCCCAAACAGATTAAATCCGAATAGACCTACCATAAGACACCTAGTATTCAGAATCACAAATATCAAAGATAAAGAGAGGATTCTGAAAGCATCAAGAGAAAAGGGAAATGCCACATACAAGGGAATCTTGATAATATTAAGTGTGGACCTCTCATCAGAAACAATGGAGGAGAAAAGAAAGTAGTATGATGTATTTATAGTACTGAAAGAGGAAAACTGCCAGCCAAGAACTCTGTATCTGGCAAAACTGTCCTTCAAAAATGAAGGTGAATTCCAAGTCTTCACAAACAAACAAAAACTTATAGAAAATGTTACCAAAAGACTGGAATTATAAGAGATAATGAAGGAAGTGCTGCCACCTGAAGGAAAAAACAAGGGCAAGAGACTTGGAAAAGAGTGTAGAAATGAAGATTATGAGGAAGGGTAGATTAAAGGGTAAGAAGACAGACAATAGAATGATTTGACAACAGAGAGCCAAAGGACAAAATGGACAAAGTAAGTAACATCTTTACAGTAATAACATTGAATGTTAATGGCTGGAACTCCCCAATCAAAAGACATAGACTGATAGAATGGATTAAAAAATATGAGCCATTTATATATCTTCTACAAGAGAATCACCTCAGATGTAAGTATACAACCAGGTTAAAAGTGAAAGGTTGGAAAAAGATACTCCACGCAAATAGTAACCAAAAAAGAGCTGGAGTAGCGATACTAATATCGGAAAAACTAGATTTTAAATGAAAAACTGTTGTAAGGGATGTAGAAGATCATTATATATTAATAAAAGTGTCAACTCACTAAGAAGAAATAACTATACTAAATATTTATGCACCTAACTTGAGTGCCCCAAGATACAAGGCACACACCAGCAAATCTGAAAGGAGAAATAAATGTCTTTACAAAAATAGTTGGAGACTTCAATATACCACTCTCAGTATTGGATAAAACATCTAGACGAAGGATAGATGTCTGTAGAGTATTGTACTCCCAAACAGCAAGATATACATTTTTCAAGCACTCATGAATCCTTCTCTAAGATAGACCACATGTTGAATCACAAGACAAGACTCAATAAATTTAAAGAGATTTAAATTATACCAAACACTTTCTCTGATCATAATGGAATGAAGTTGGAAATCAATAAAGAATAGAAAATGGAAAATTCATAAATATATGGAGATTAAACAACACACTTTTAAATAATCAAGTGGTCAAAGAAGAAATTACAAGAGAATACACCAAATATCTTGAGACTAGGTTTTCTTAACCAGGGATTCACGGACCCCAATGGATTAGTGGAAAGATTTCAGGGGGTCCCGTGACCTTGAATTGAAAATTCAAAAAATCATTCTTGTGGGGATGTGTTGGTGCGAGTGTGATATATTTATTAAATAATATACAGTATAGTGTTAACTTAGTAAGGGGTCTGTGGTATTCACCTGAGTAGCAAAGGGGTTCATGGAACAAAAAGGTTAAGAACCTCTGCTTGAGATGAATGAAAATGAGAAAAATGAAAAGCCCATGACCAGATGGCTTTACAGGTGAATTCTACCAAACATTCAAAGATGATCTTAAAAACAACAACAGGAAACAAAGACGGTCTAATACCAATCTTTCTCAAGCTCTTCCCAAAAATTGAACAGGAAAGAATGCTACCAAACTCAATCTATGAAGCCAACATCACTGTAATACAAAAACCAGGTAATGATACTATGAAAAAAGAAAATTACAGACCAATATCTCTAATGAATATAGATGCAAAAATCCTCAACAAAATACTTGCAAACAGAATCCAAGAACACATTAAAAGAATTATACAGCACGATCAAGTGGGTTTTAGTCCAGGTATGCAAGGGTGGTTTAACACAAGAAAATCAATTAGTGTAATAAATCACATGGATAAATTGAAGAGGAAAAATCACATGATCCTCTCAATTTATGCAGAAAAGGCATTTGACGAAATACAGCACCTTTTCTTGATAAAAACATTACAAAAGATAGGAATAGAAGGAAATTTTCTTAATACGGTAAAATGTGTGTATAAAAATACCTACAGCTAGCATAGTACTCAATGGTGAAAAACTGAAAGCTATCCCACTGAGATCAGGAACAAGACAAGGATGCCCACTGTCACCACTGTTATTCAATATTGTGATAGAAGTTCTATCTAGAGGAGTTAATCTAGATAAAGAAATACAGGCATCCAAATAGGAAAGAAAGAAGTAAAACTTTCACTATTCCTGATGATATGCTCTTATATATAGAAAATCCTGAAAAATCCACAACAGAGATACTAGAACTAACAGATGCATTCAGCAAAGTGGTAGGATACAAGATTAATATGCAAAAATCAATAGCATTTCTATATACTACTGTTGTGCAATCTGAGAAGGAAATTAGAAAAAAACCACATTCATAATAGCAACTAAAAAAATCAAATATTTAGGAATAAACTAAATCAAGGACATAAAGGACCTGTATTCAGGAAACTACAAAACATTGCTAAAAGAAACCAAAGAAGACTTAAATATGTGGAAGGACATTCTACGTTCATAGATTAGAATACTAAATATAATTAAGATGTCAATTTTACTTAAACTGATTTACAGATTCAATGTAATCCCAATAAAAACCCCAATAGCCATTTTTGCAGAATTGGAAAAGCCAATTGTCATATTTATTTTGAAGGTTAAGGGGCCCAAAATAGTGAAAAATATCTTTAATAAGTAGAATGAAGTTGGAGGATCCTCACTTCCTGTCTATAAAGCATCCTACTTAGCAACAGTGGTAAAAACAGCATGGTACTGGCATAAAGACAGACATATTGACCAATGGAACTGAACCGTGACCTCAGAAATTGACCCTCACATCTACAATCAAGTGATTTTTGACAAGGCAGTCAGGCCCTCACAGCTGGGCCAGAACAGTCTATTCAATAAATGGTTCTGGGAGAACTGGATATCCATATCCAAAAGAAAGAAAAAGACCCCTATCTCAGCCATTATAAAAAAATTAACTCAAAATGGATCAGGACCTATAAAATCTACAACCATAAAATTCCTCGAGGGAACTGGAGGAAAACATCGTCAAAATTTCATGGTAGGCGGTAGTTTCTTAAACCTTACACCCAAAGAATGAACAACAAAAGAAAAAATAGATGAATGGGACCTCCTCCAAATTAAACACTTTTGCACCTCAAAGGACTTGTCAAAAGTTTGAAGGGCAGCCAACTCAATGGGAGAATATATTTGGCAATCACATATCTAATAAAGACAAACTACCAGATTAAAAAATGTGGAATAGACTTCAAAAGACAATTGTCCAAAGAAGAAATACAAATGGCAAAGAAACATGAAAAAAACATGGAAAAAATATGAAAAAACATGAAAAAAATTCCAGAAGTTGGGAACAACCCAGGTGTCCATCAACTGATGATATACAAATTGTGATATGTATACACTATGGAATATTATGCAGCTGTAAGAAGACATGAAGTTGAGAAACATATGACAACATGGATAAACCTGGAGGACATTATGATGAGTGAATCAAGCCAGACACAAAAGGACAAATACTGTATGATTGTGATATTATTAACTAAATATATTTTATTAGTTCATGGGATTAATAAATAGAATATAGGTTGCCAGAGAATAGAAGGAGGGCAGAGAATGGAAAACTCAGGTTAATCTGTGCAGAATTGATTAAAATGTTGTTTGTAAGTCTTTGGAAATGAATGGAAATGGTGAGAGAGCTCATCATGCTGTTTGTGCCTAGCAGATATTATATAGGCATGACAGTGGTTGAAAGGGACATGTGTATTACTAGAAGGAAAGGTAAAACATGTAACTTGGGACTGTGTAACATTTTGAAACACATATAAAATAAGAATATGGGTGAAAATGGATATATGACTTTTTTCACAAAATATAAATACAAATAAGCTAGAAATAAGGAAATAGAATAGCAGCTATGTATGGCAGGAAAGCATAGAGAGATTGAGTAAGGTATGGCAATCACTCCAATGCTTTTGGAAAGTGAGGTCTAGAGCTTAGTGGACACCCACATGCTAGATGAGGGTGGAACCAAGAAAATGACCTTTGGGCAAGCCTGTGGAAAGGGTAGGTCCCCATGAGGCCCCAAGGAGAAGAAACCATCATCTTAAGAATGACTCTCAGACTTTGAAATCGAATGGTGGATGTCCTGTAGGTTTACTGAACTGCAGAGAACCCATGACTCATATTTCCCTCCCAATTTCTCCTTATGATAATGAAAAGTTTATCCTTTGTCTGTCCATTTATGTATTGGAAGCAGAGAAATGGTTTTGTAAGTTTCAGAGTTCTACTGCAGATGGGACTTTGCTCCAAGACAAACTGTATTTCTTTGAACTGATTATGATATGATTTTGTACTTAGTATTGTTACTGATTTAAGGTTTTTTGAGTATTGTAATGTCTTTTTGGAATTCAGAGCATGGAGTGTAGAAGTTTGGCATTGTTTATGAATTCCAAAAATAGTTATTGGATTATGTTTGTAAACTGGTCTGTCAGAGGTATCACTTTTAATTGATTAAATTATGATTAGGACTTTGATTGGGCCACCTCAGTAGGGCACTGACTCCTCACTTCTTGGTGGGCGGGGACTTACAGACATGGAAAAGGACAGAGTTGGGAGTCTTGACCTGGAGCCCCAGGAAGTAAGCATACAGAGGAGCTTGGTCATGAGGAAAGAGAGAAGGCCCCGGGAAGAGAAACAAGCCGTTCACCTAATAGTCTACAGCTGGCCTTGTGGAAATACCAGAGCAGCTGAGCCTGGAGAGAGGCAAGCCCCTGGAAGAGAGGAACCCAGGAAGCCTGAACCCTGGCAGACATAGGCAACCATCTTGCTCCAACATGTGGCATAGGCTTTGGTGAGGGAAGTAACCTATGCTTTATGGCCTGGTAACTGTAAGCCTCTAACCCAAATAAATACCCTTTCTTGGTCAGCACCTCTTTGGCTGACTAATACAATGGATTTATGCTGTATTAATGTGTATCAATAAAATTGATTTGTAAGTAAAAAGTCTGGCAAGAATTATGTTCAATTTGGTAGGGAAATTGGAAAAAAGGGAATGGTTCAAACCATTGGAATAAGATAATATGTTAAGGAATATTGAAGAAGATATAATTATGCTTTTTAAAAGGGCTTATTTCATATTGGTTAATTAAGGGACTGTTTACAGAACTAGACATACATGAACCAATATATTTTCACTTGGATGGGAAAGAGACACTTTTTACATACGTTAAAAATTATGTCATCTTAAGATGATTTATATATAATATTTTCCTTTTTATGTTACAGAGAAGGATTGCCTTATTTTCTTCATAATGTTCTTATTGTAGATGAGGCAGTTTTAATGTCATACTTTAGCAACAAACCATTCTTTTATGTTTTACTAGCAGAATGGTACAGCATTTCTTCTTTGCTACTAGTCATCATCATCGGATTTTATTTCAGTTGTTTGACTCCATGTGAGAACTGCATTTTCTTCTGGGATTATGCTTTTTGCCTTATAATTCTATGTACTATCTATTGAATATATATTGTATCTTTTATATACTTATTTTCTGTTTGAGTAGTGTGATTTCCTTATTTAGCATCTGGTCACATTTAAAAAGTACACAGGGTGGCTGAAAAACAAAATTCAGAGTGCATGTGACAGATCCAATATTCTTGCTGCTTCTCTGAAATACTTGCTTGTCCACTGTCAATGCAATTATTGCTTTTACCAATTCATAGATCCACTTAGTCTTTCTCTTAGCTACTTTTGTTTACTAGCCTCAGGCTGACTTTTATTGTTGAGACCCAGGCCTCCGAACAGGGATCCCAATCCTGGGAATTCCATGCAAGTTTCCTGAAGTGGCATAAGGTAGATCAAGAAAAACTTCAATTCAGATGTGTAAACTAGTAGACATAGAGATGTATGAGGATCACATTGAGTAGAGGTGAAAGTAAGATGGCAGCTGAATAGCTGAAGAGTATGGTTAATACTTAGTACAACAGTCAACTGGTAATTCTGAGATAAATGAACCAAGAAAGGAAAAATTGAACACTTGGAGATGATCATATAAAAAGAAAGATGCTGGAAGGTGAAGTTTTAGATAAGGTAGAAAGAAGGAGCTTCCTATATTAGAAAGTGAATTTCCTTCTACATTTGACATTAGGAGCCTTGGTTTGAATGGACTGTTTTATGAGCAGTACAGTGGACAAATATACAAGAACCTTGTATTTTTTTTCATACGTGAGTGTTCTTAGAGAAAATTATTTTTTTCTGGAGAAGTTACCACCTTAAATTCCTTTTGAAGTAAGGTGAACTATAAGTAAATATACCGAAAGGTATATGAAAAGTATACTTAAAAATAAAATAATATTTAAAATTTACTAGAACTGAATTCATTCATGAAATCTCCTTTCATAATGTGGCTCATCTTTCACAATAATTTAGGCAGGACCTTTAGGATCCTCGATTTAAACAACTTGTCCCATACTTTTATTTCTAAATACATAGACCTTTATATTTCATAAAATTGAATAGCTCTTTTTTTGTTTTTGAAACACTAAAAAAGATATTTTGTTTTGTTTTGTTTTCCTTGCTTCTCTGCCTGAATTTCATTGCTTTTTGCCTCTCCTGTTACTCACACCAGGACCCATCACCTTGGGTTTCCAAATTTAGAAGTGATATATTTTAGGGGGCTCAGAAAAGTACAATGCCTATATGGCTGCCAAATGCCTCCCTCAAAATCCATCCTCTCTCTCTTTCTTATTATCAGAACCCTGAATTTTTTTGAGGCAATAATGTACCCTTTGCAGATAGATGTCAAGGACTAAGTTCCAGCCAATGAAAGGTAAGTTTAATTTACTAAGGAAAGGAGTATTCTTCTTTGTGAAAGAGACTTCATCTTTATATTTTGCTATCAGAATAGCATTGGGATTTCTTCATTCTGAGAAATTTCTTTAAAAGGGAGGTGACTATTTCTTTCCAGTTTCTTGAACAATGAGGACAAAGGGCCTCATCCAGGAATGGTAGAGTGGTGAGCTGGAAGAGCCTAGGGTCTTGAAAACCTTATGGAGTGCCCTATCAGTCCTGGATTGCCTACCCCTGCTATTATTTTAAATGAAAGACAAATATTCTTCTATTTTACCTAGCCACTTATTTTATATTTCTTTGCTAAATGAAATCTGTATTTTGATTACAAAATTGTTCAATCCTGGCAGTGTTTTGGTCACAGCAGTCCAATCAAAAATATATTTTAAACTTTTCTTGTATCTCTTTTCTTGTGACTTCAAATAACCAGTCTTACCACCAGTGCATTTTCTCATTTAAGCCTCCTAATTGTATTTTGGAAATTTTATTTTATTTTATTTTTTAGTGAAATGAGAATGGTATTATAACTCTCCCATCCCCTTTCTAAATTCTTTCTATTCTCTTGCAGTCCCCAGATTAGTCCTCTATACTTGCCAGGATTTCTAGTAACTTCTGTACATTTTGCATAAACCATGACCAAACATCTGACTATATTTAATGCCACGTGCAGCATATAATCTGCAATTGTTTGTTTCATGTTGAAATAAATCATTATCACAGATTTCTCCATCACATTTGTCCTACATTTCCTACATCAGTAACTTTTATTAGTCCATGTCTAGATTGAATATTTCTGCTATGGAAAAATGCAGCATCCTGCATATTTGACTAAACCCCCTCCATGCTCAACTTTTTTTTTCTGCTCAGTGCTCCTAAATTGCTCTATTTTCTGACTTATTTCAATACTTCTAAATTACCACTTATAGCAGAATAGCCTACTTTGTAATGCATAGACAAGATAGAAGTCACGTACTGTAAGTTTCTTTTGCTGAACCTTTCTTTAGCTTAACTCTACTCCTGACTACTTTTCTTTTACTATCTGAACTGGAGATATTCTTTGTTTTCTTTAAGGGCAATCATTCAATCTCTGCCTTCTCTTCTGTCCTTTCATAACCTCCAAAAGACTTTATTCTTTTAACTCACCCCTTCTTTTTAAACATCTATGACCATTTCCTCTACACTATGAGGTAAATCCTAATGAAAGGGATACTTATCCCACTCTTTGGTGAATTTGATTTACAAAGGAAGAATTAAAAATAATTTGCCCTCAACAATTGGGGAGATGTTATTATTTTTACCTTATAAAAGAGTAGCTGAGGCCAAAAGATTTTAAGTGGAATGTTCTGGCTATCTATTACTGCTTAACACACTGCCCCCAAACCTGGTGTCATCAAACAATTTATTGTTATCTATAATAATTCTGTGGTTTAACAGGTCTCATTTGGGCTGTTCTTGCTTGGAGTCTCATATAGTTTCAGCCAGATGTTGTCTGGGTTAGAGTCATATGAAAGCTTGACTGAGCTGGATATCCAAGATGATTTCTTTACTCACATATCTGTGTGAAAGAACAACTGACGGCTGGCCAGGAAACTTTGTCTTCATGTGATCCCTCCAGCTAGCTGGAGAGATAGATGGTTTCTGAGTGTTCATATATCTTGTGCAGCTGCTAGTATTCCACAGAGGGAGTATTCTAAGAAACCAAGGCAGTAGCTGCAGGTTTTCCTTTGATATAGCTATAGAATTCAAGCAGTGAGTCATAGAGTCAGACCAGACTCAAGGGGAATGGAGCACACAAGGGCATGCATACTGGCAAGGGATCAGCTTTGAAGACTAGCTATTTAATGTCTATATATCCTGAATGATGTCCAGACATTTATATATTTTTTTCATGTAGTCCCACTCCTAAAATCTTTTTACTTTGTACTTTGAAGTAATTAACAATTTCACTTTTGAAATGGACTACTTAATACATAGGCATTTTTAAATCATCTGAAAATTTTTGTTGAGGGTAAATGTTTTACATTAACATTTGGATAAGCTCCTTAAACCGTACAGAAAGTAGTATGATCTGTATATCCTGCATTTGAATAAATTAGTTTCTTTTGAAGCTTTCTTATAACCTTAAGCTTTCTCTTAGTATTTCTCTTCCTTATTCCTTAAACCTATTAATATTTCTCTCGAAAAGACTTTGACATCACAAGTGCAATAAGATATTTCCCTTATTCTTTATTGATGTTTTCATGTCATGAGTAAGTTGAAGCCTGTATTTTAATTGACTTCCTTTTCACTTCTTAAGCCTGCTCCCACAAAATGCATTTTCTTACATAAATAGTATATACAATTTTAATTTTTCTTGAGGAATCTATGGGATACTTTACTAAAATTGCATCTTTTTATTTTGGTGTTCAGGAGTGATTTAAGGAAATATTTTATTGGAAAGTGTTTACTATTTAAAGTTCTTGGTGATTGTTGTAGAATCCTTATCAGAAGGAAGACTGCATGTAAGAATAGAGCAGAGCACTCCCTGATAAACAATGTGTCACATTTGTCATAGTTGTATGAGCACATAATAAAAAGTCATTGCAGAGATGAAATAGATATATTTTTATAGAGAGACAAAGACAAATGGATGTCATGGATAATTTATAAAAATCTGTATGTGATTAGAGCTTTAGACATTAAATAAGAGATAAACCTCTACTCTGAAAGCCACTGAAATATTGCTGTTGTTTGTTATAGCAGTTAGCCTATCCTGGCTTTCATGGTTTCCAAATACCAGGACAAAAATGCTGAGCTGTGTTCCTTTGGGGATTTACAGAGGTAATAGAGGAGTGTGGTTTAACACATATATGAGCTTTGTCCACAAAATAACTTTACTGGCGTAAAGTCTAGTTCCACTTCTGCTATGTAACCATGTGTCTTTGGTCAGGACTTAACTTTTATAAGTTTCAGTTTCTGCATCTCTATAAAGGAGATAATTATACCACGGCTGAGAGAATTGAAGGAAATTACCTCTCAGCACAAATATAGCTGTTAATAAAATTAGCATTATTACTGGAACTGACCATGAATACATGCTAATTATTCAACAGAATAGGAAAAAGAATCTGTTTATGATGATGACAACATTTTTTGTAATTTTTAATAGTAAAGATTATGTAGCTACCGATTGTTTGAAAGTCGAATTGATACTAGTTTCTATAAAATTCATTGTGTCACATTTGTGAGACAGTTATACAGAAAGCAAGAGTACTCAGGGTCTGTTCATGAGGAGAGAGACCTGCTAGTATATTCTGCATCAGGTAGAGTTCTCAGTAGAGTACAGCCTGAGTAGTGGGGCCAAATTAGCTATACACTAATTTCTGTTTTGGACCTGGCTAACAAACCTTGAAAAGCCTTGCTTATGACTCTAGATATGTTGGACAAAAACCTACCAGATGACATGCTCCTGCAGTAAGGAACTATACATTCTGGGTATAATACAACAAGCAAGTTCCTAAAGGTACTGTAGAGGGAAGAAAAACAGGCTCTGGTGGGAGGGGTATATATTTGCTTGGAATACCAGTGATGGGAACTTTAGAAGTAAGTCACTATTTCCATGGCTTCTTTTTTTTTTTAATTAATTTTTTTAAAGATACATCGATTACATAAATGTTAAACAAAAATTTTAGGGGTACCCATATGCTCCACCTCCCCCACCTCCCACAACCTCCCACATATACATCCTTCATCAGTGTGGCACATCACCTGCAATAGCTATACACATTTTGGGGCTTTGCCACTAAGCATGGACCACAGTTCACACTGTAGACCACACTCTCTCCCACACAGTTCTGCATGATATATGATGATATAAAATGGCCTATATCTGCCATTGCAACATCACCCAGGACAATTCCCAAGTTCTGAAAAAGCCCCCGTATTACAACTGCCCTTCCCTCTCCCTGCCCCCAAAGCATCCAGTGGCCACTGGCTCCACATAATTTTGTAATTTCTTCCATTGTGTGAATCACAGCAAGTCTATAACAGGACACCAGCAAGTCCACTCTAGTCCATAGCTCTTCCCCCAATCCCGAGGAGTCTGGGAGGGTGATGTCCCCTCCACCACCAAGTGAGAGGGGGCTTATATCCCATCAATAAGATGGATGAGATTATCCTGCCTGCAGCTGCAGACTCTCTCCATTCCCTGGGATAGCCGTTGTCCATCATCATCTCCTACTAGGTGTCCTGGGTGAGTCTGTTGAGTTGTAGAGTAGGAGTTGCAGCTCCTGGACCCAGCTGGCACATGGACAGCTCATAACTCCGCTTTCTGGAAGTATACCTAAAACTCTGGCATCAAATATAGGTTTGAATAGAAGAGACAGATGGACCATGTGCAGTGAAGACATATTTCGATCAGACTCTGTCACTCTCAGGAGCAAGGATTCCAAATTAGGGACCACTGGTACGGCACCAAACTCTGGGGCTATCTGCCCTAATATAGGACCTGGATGTCTCCAGAGCCCTCAGGAGCCCCTCTGGGGTGATATCCATATTGGAAGCCTAGGAGGTCCTACTGGGATGTGCATAAGTGTTACCTCTGGATTGCTCTCCCGACTCACTTTGAAGTCTTTTAGCCCTATGAACTCATTTGTCTTTACCGTTTCCCCCTTTTATTTGAAGTCTTTTTCCAGTCGTATTGCCCGTTGGCACTTGTTAGTAATCCCTCATTGCCAGGGAGGCTCATCCCTGGGAGTCATGTCCCATGCTGGGAGGAAGGTAGTGCATTCATATGCTGAGTTTGGCTTAGAGAGAGGCCACATTTGAGCAACAAAGAGGCTCTCAAGAGGCAACTCTTAGGCACCCCATAACACTAGGATGTTTCAATTTAAAGAGCAAAGACTCATAAGCCTAGTCATCAATAACAAGGGCCCATCAATGGATCATCCTCCTTTGCCAGACACTGCCCCTGAACTTGGGGGGCTGTTGCTACTCTCCTGGAGAATATGGCAGCACTCTCCGGGATGGGAATTCAGTGTTCTCCCATTTATTGAGTAATTCTTCACCCCGTGACCATGCCCCATGAGCATTTGAACAATTTTGTATACCTTTTATGTATGTTCAGTTGGACTTCCTCCCATGTACCCCCAACCCTGACACCCTCCACCAATGATCCTCTCCTGTCCCTGTTGTGACCCTTCTGTGATCCATAGCCTCTTCAAAGGTGAAGCCATAACAATAGCCAATTACAATGAATAGGAAAGTGAAATAATGATATTTAAATGTAAGAGTTAAAATATATGAGAACTTAAAAAATAAAAAAATTAAAAAATTAAAAAAATAGAAAAAAAATAAAATAAAATAATATTAAAGGATTGGGTTTGTGTTAGTCAGCCAAAGGGGTGCTTACAACATTTCAATAATTGGTTGGTCTTTATAAAGGGTATTTATTTGGGGTAGAAGTTTACAGTTACCAGGCCACAAAGCATAAATTTCTTCCCTCACCAACATCCATGTGTTGGAACAAGACAGCTGCTGACGTCTCCAGGGTTCAGGCTTCTGGCTTCCTCTGTTCCCAGGGCTGCGTTTCTCTCTGGGCTTAGCTTCTGTTTCCTCCACAAGTTCAGCTGTAGACCATGAGGCTCTCTATGCTTTGCGTCTCTCCACAAGGCCAGCTGTAGACTATCAGGCAAACGGCTCATTTGTCTTCTCCTGGTGTGCTCCTCTCCAACATCAGAACTGCATCTTGGGCCGGCTGTATAGCCCAGTGGATAGGGCACCAGTTTACCACATGGGAGGCCCTGGGTTCGGTCCCTGGGGCCTCTCCAGGCGGGCAGACCGCTTGAGAAGGCAAAGCCGCCATGGGCGGGGCAGAGCTGCCGTGGGCAGGGCAAAAGATACTACAGGCAGGGCAGAGCAGAGCTGCCCACGAGCAGAGCAGAGCCGCCCATGAGTGGGCAAGGCCGCCACTCACTGGTGAAGCTGACTCAGCGTGGTGTCGCAGCAGGGTGGGAGGGGGGAGACAAAAAGCAGAAATAAAAAATAAATCTTAAAAAAAAGAAAAGAACTGCATCTCAAAACTCTGCTTCTCAAATCTGCTGCCTTGCCTTTATACTTGAGACTACACCCACTGAGGGGCGGGGCTCAATGCCCTCCTGACAGGGCCCAGTTAACACCCTAATCATAAACCAATCATGCCCAGATGAACAGATCAGTTTACAAGCATGATTCAATTTATATTTTTGGAATTCATAATTAGATAAAACTGTCAAACCATTACAGGGTTGTTCAAAAAATGTGAAAAAATTCAAAAATATATATATATAATTTTTTCCCCTTTTGCATTGTCGATGAAATATCTGGTGTCCAGTCTGTTCCGTGGCATCTTCCCCTTCTCACTCTCCAGTGTCCCACCATTTTTCATTTAATTTTCAAAGAAGTTTTAGGTCACAGCAGAGTCACACACAGAATACAAGACATTCTTGTATACTCAACATCTCCCCCATTCCCCACCCCATAACAAAACCTTTTTGTATGTGGATGGCAGCACCAACATAACTGATATACAGATAGTGAAACACAGTTACCAAACATTGTCATTGGTCTACAGCAAGGTCCACATTTTAGATCGTACCCGTTCATAAATTTTAATGTCATTCACCCTGTCCTGTGTCCATCACTGCAAGGCAATGGAAAACATTTCAAGTGTCCACAAAATGCCCCCTGTTCAATCCACTCTGTTCCTCCTTCCCCCTCCCACCAGGGCCCACAATGAACCTCTGGCTTGACTCTTTGGACGACAGGGTTCATAGTTATATGCAACAGAGTGTCTTGGCTCACTGGTTCATCCCTCATTGGGAACCGTCCCTGCTCCCAAGAGTTGGCACCCTATTTCTGAGCTAATTGGACCTCCAAAAATAGAGAGTCCATCCCCTTCCCTCTCATTGTGTGGTTCTCCACCCACTGATTCAACACATTATGATAGGATGAACACTCCCACACTCCCCAGAGGCCCACTCCAGATACACCCCCCTGAATATATCCCTAGCCCACACCCCAAAGCTG
>PVKH010019257.1:0-14909 GCA_004027955.1 Chaetophractus vellerosus
TGCGGTGAGGAGGGGACGCGATAAGACCTTTTTACTCTAGATACTGTAGTGTTGTGTAAAAATGCACACAAGGACGTATTCGTGTATTAAACATTCAATACATATACATTAATATTTTTAAAAGAAGAATCTTAAACAAAAATATCATATCACTAGAACAAAGGTGCGTCTCCGCAGATCTCAGCAGCGTCTCCCCAGGAGGTGGGAAACCTCAGAGTGCCTCCCTGATGATCACCGCGGAACAGAAGGTGGAAAACGAGATCTCCGCGGCATCCCCTCGGGGGATTCCGAAAGTTGGAGGTGCCGGGGGAGTCGGCGCCTTTGCAGCCCGCAACCCCCTAACCCAGGCGCTTAAGGAAAGTCTGGACTTTCCGGCGCGCGCACCGCCCCCCGCCCCCCTCCATCGCTGGTACTGATGCGGGAGGGTGACGCCGCGGCGGGGCGGGGCAATCCGAGCCCGCACCCCCACGGTCTCTCCCGCCCCCTCCCCGCCAGCCCCGCCCGCGCTCGCCCCCCGCCCGCGCCCCAGGCGCCCGGCCCGCCCCCTCCCCTCGGCGCGCAAACCCACCTCGCGACACCGCGCGGCTCTGCAGCTGTCTCCCGAGCGCGGGCTGCGCCGCCGGAGCCGCGGGGCCGGGGCAGCACTGGCCGTTCGTTCCCGGCCCCTCCAGGCGCTCGCAGGCATGCAGCCCGGGAGCAGACGGCGCGCCCCGGGCCGCTGCTGAGCGGGCCAGGGTGCTCCCCCAACCTTGCCCCGGGGCCGACGAGCGGCGCCCCGGCACCCCCTCTTCGCCGGCAGCCCCGCCAGCGCCACCCCCCCGCGGGCCTTAAGGGCTCATGCAGCCGCCAAGGTAAGCGCGGGTAGGGAGTTGCGTGGACCGGGCTACTGACATCCCGAGGCGCCGCCGCCACTTGCAGGGGCCACCGCACCGCTCTGGTGCTCCCCCAACCCGCGTCTCGTCTTGCTCCTAGCTTGCCCAGATTAGCAGCTCCGCTGCGCCTTGATCGCTTTAGCTCTTGGCAGAAAAGTTTTTGTGGTTTGGTATTTGCTCTTTTTTTTCCCCCTAAAATGCTCTACCCCCGGGCCCGCCGGCGGCGCGCGTGTTTGGGCTGCCCCGGCACACGTCCCTTCTGCGGTGCGTGGACTGGGAGCTCCCTCTCTCTGGCGCTGCCACCTCCTCGTGGGGCTGCCGCTCCGCCCGGCCCGCGGAGCCGCGGACAGAGCCAGCCACCCGCTGTCCCGCTGGGGCGCCCCCTTGGCCCGCGTCGCCAAAACCCGCGTCTCGTGCTCCGCGCGGACCAGCTGCAGAGCTGCGGGACGAGCGCCTGCCCCAGGGGGCGCGGCGCCGCGTGGAGGCTAGGGGCTCAGGGTGGTGCGGAACTTGGGTTGCGCGCGAAAGGATGAGATTCCCGAGCGGCCGGGACGTTGGTGAGCAGACAAGCACCGCGACGACTCCGAGCCTGGCCCGCGCCGTCGTGCATCCCAGGGCGCCGGTCCGGGCACGGGGACAGGTGTACTGACTGGGAGGGCCGAGTTGGGGGGACGCTCGGCTGCAATCCTCGAGTGCAGCCTGTTTATGCAATTGCATTAGATTTTCCCGGAAGTAGAATCAGTTCCCCCAAATTGAGATTTTAATGGGAGCCTGCGAGCTGCTATTATGTGGTGTGGTTTCCGAAGGCGTTGAATTGTATTTAATTTATTAATTGGGTGTCTTGAGGACGGGATAGGGAAAATAGCGCCATCTAGCGGAAATGGCGAGCTGCGAGTTCCTTTTCAGGCCGCGAAGTTGGCTGTTCACAAAGTAGAAAAAGCGGTTCTCGGTGTAGCCATAGCCCTTTCGAGCGCTGCGCCCCGACGCCCCGAGCTCCGCACGCCGGCCTTAAGGCACAGAACTGCGGCTCACACTGTGGCTCTGGCACCTCAAAGAACACCATCACCTTCTACCCCTGTCCTTAGGATCCTCTGGCAAAACATAACATAACGTTACTGCCAGAGGAAGCTTCCTCGGGCATCTGTTGCAGAGATCTGATAAAGCCATGCGCGGACCTTGCTTTCTCCTGTCCGTCACAGACAGGTGATTTTTCAGGTGGCTCTTGAGCCACGACCCATAGAAATGAGATGGGCTGTGAGCTGAAGGGCAGCTGAAGGAGAGTTGGGAAGGGGCCTCTTGGCAGTCTGGCGGGAAGAAAGCATAGTGTACAAGGGCTGGTTGAAAAGAGCATTTTTTGCACAAAGGGGCTTCCTGCTGTCCTGCTGCCATGCCGGGTGACAAGCAAGGCCCCTCTGTAAGGAAGGGATCTCTGAAGAAGTGGGAGTGCTTTGCTGCGCGGACAAAGGCACTGGGTGGGGCACGCACACGTCCACCCGGCTCCCCGTTCTCTGTGGGCAGGTTTTTGCTGCCACCTTCCAGATACTGTTAGCAATGAGCCGGGTTTTCTCTGTGCGGAAGGGCACATCGGTTGCTTGTGTTGGTTCCAGCATGGTGGTCCGCTTACCCCCTGGGGATGCTCCTAAGCAGTGGTGGTGCTGAGTTAGGGCCCAGTAGCCTTTTCTCAAGTGCCCTGCTCCCATCCTTTACCCACCAAGTGACAGGCAGCACAGACGTGTGTCCCCCTACTCCCTATGCTGCCTCCAACTCTCTCCGTTTGCATGTGTTTATTAAATAACTAGACTTGTGACGAAAGACATGTCCCAGGAATCTGGCATCTTAGTCCAAAGAGGTGTCTCTGACTTAAGCTAAGAACCTTCTGACTGCGTTTTCTCTTTGCAAACCTCCTCCAAGGTGTGCGCTGCTGTGTCCCCAGTGCATGTCATAACACAGAACGGAGGCCAGGGCAGTTCCTCTCTAAGGAGACCCCTTGACCTGGCTGCTCAGCAGCCCGGTGAGAGGCCAAGGGCAGGAATTCTGAGACAAGGAGATGCAAAATGAAATGACGTTCTGACAGGGAGCTCTAGAGCCACTCTCCCGGGAAACAGATGCCCACAGAGATGAACTGGCATAGCCAGGGTTGTCCTGGGCTAAAGTGCTTTTTTTCTCTACAGCCTGTGACCAAAGGAATTCGATGCACACACTTGCTTTTACCAAGTACGGTGGCAAATTTTGGTCACACCTTAAAGCATGCGGTGTAAGACATGTGAGGAGGAGCCTGCCATCCAGGGGCAAAGACAGGCCACACCCTGAAGCCGAGCAAAAACAGCAGGGAGTGCTGGACGCCAGCTCTGGCTCCTGGGAACCTATTAGTTCTGTGACACGGAAAGGCACTACCCTTTACAGTTACGTGTTCTAGAACTTGTCTTATCGTTATCCCAAAGGTCAGTTCAGAGAGCCTAGGCTTCTTGAGGTGTTGCTGCGGTTTTTTAGGAGAATGCTTTGCTGTTCAAATGATACTCATCCTTCATTCATTCTACAAACTGAACTGAACATAAAGTTCACCTGAAGAAGGGAAGCTCCGAGATTTCCTACCTGTCTGGTCTACACCCTGTTCAAATGACACGCTCCTCTTTTTCTTATTCTGACTGATTGACAGCTCAATTTCAGCTTCCCTTCCCTTCCCAACAGAGCCGTGATGTGGAAAAAATCGAGGACTGCCTCACCCAACCCACAAGTGTACCTATAAGTTTAGGGAGAGGCAGAGGTCGGTCTCTTGGGTGACCAAAGAATAAAACTTTTTTTTTAAAATGCCCAGTTTCTTAGCCAGGTCTGTCCTGTTAGTAGCAAATGCTGTCATATTAGACCCTAGGGGTCAGGAGGCAGGAATGCCTGGTGCCGTGTGAAACGTCAAAATTCTAAGGGCAGGAGGAAGAAGAAATTTTGAAATGTGAGCAGAAATAGAAAAAAATATATGCAAGTATATTTTATAGCCCCATTTTTAAAACGTAAAGTCACAGCTAATTGACCACCATGAAAATGCCCTAAGTAACCTATAAAATTGTTATATCCAGATTACTGAGGTAAAGAATGAAAGCCTAGCAAACACCGTTTATCCAGAGAGTAATTACAGAATCACTGGTTGAGTTTACCTCTCAATTGTTTGTTGAAAGCAGTGCCACAAGATGCAGAACCTTCGGGAATCAAGACACTCTGGATTTGCCAGGTCTGAAAATCAGATGAAAACTTGAAAACAAAAGATTCATTCAACAAGTTGGCAAAGTAAGGTTAATTCTGTGTCCTGCTTGGTGCAAACAAATATCAGCAAAGGATCTGGGTGAAAAAGCCCTAAGATTCATTGACTTCTGTCTCATTGGAATATTATTTAGTAGTTAACATCTGTTGTAGCTTTACCTTGCTTCATTTTTCTGCTTCGTGAACTCTGGACAGCAGTGGCAGGTACACGCTGCTACCAAGTGGCAGCTCAGACATCTTCAGGAGAGGACACAATTTTTGGAATTTTCTCTTTTAACTCAGGTCCCATTTGGTAACCCAGGGGAACAGGGAATCTTAGAACCACTGTCTCTGCAGCAGTTGCCCTGGCTGACCACAATGATTTGTCCTGTTTCCTAACAATTTCTTTTTCCTTCTGTCTTTATAAAGAGATATTCCACCTAAGCCTTCCAGAAGAGTTTCAATTCCATTACTTTAATCTTAGCATGCTTTTCTTCTTGAAGATGATGCTAACGGTTTCTCTCCTCGATAGGTGTTTTGAAGAATGTCTTCCTTGGTGATATCTTTAAAAATATATTAGGTGGAAATGCACACACATACCCCCCAAGAGTTATCCATTGGTAGCCTCTGTCATATCCATCAAAACCTAACTGCTGCCTCAGCACCCATCTTGCTTTGGCTAAGCCACTTACCCCAACATTGACCTTTGGCCTAGCTAACAAACATTTTTCCACCCCTGGAACCTAGACTCCCCGGAGCTCAAACCCACATCTGTGGCCACCACCCACACCACCCACAGGCCTCACCCGGACCCCACAGCTGGCCCCAAATGTTAAGCATCACATCACTACCACCCTTGGACCCCCAGTCCCTTCCTTTCTTGTGTGTTTGCTTTAAACGAGCCAATCCTTGACTCCCGCCGGAAATCCCGTCACCTCCAGCGCTGTCCCCAACAAAGGTACCAGCCCACGGGCCCCTCTCGGTTGAGCGCCCTCCCCAGCCCGTCGTGCTTCCCATATACCCCTCTCTCCCTGGGACTTGTGTGTAAGGATCTGTCTTTTTTCAAGTGGCTTCCCATTGTGTCCCGCCTTACTTCTACCCAGACCCAAATTAAAATCCAGTTGAATTCGAAACAGTCTCCTCTACGTTTGTCACATTATAAGCCTTGTCAGCCACTGCGGAGACACTCTGCTTAAGAATTCACTCTCTCATTAGAATTTTTTTTCCAGGCTGTTCATTACATTCACAATGTTGTACTACCATCACCTCCGTCTATTACCATCCTCCCAAACAGACACTCTGTGCGTGTGAAGCGTTAAGTCCCTATTCCCTACCCCCAGCCTGTTAGACTTTTTTGTTTCCCAACTGACGTGTATTGTGGTGTCTCTTCCCTCCCGACTGTTTAAAAACCATAATACCAACTTGTCTAAGGTGCTTTCACCAACTTTGATTCTCCCTAACATGTTAGCCCATCCACTTGGAAGTCTGGAAGGCTTGCTGGCTGATTTTCCCTTGCAGGGATTCCATTACCTGTACAAATTCTGGCTTTCAAAGAGGCTTGCTCAGAAATCATCTGCTAGGTAAATACTGGGTCCTCTTAGTTACTTAAAGTCTTGCAGCCTGGGTGAGTTTTTAGCTCCTGATGCTGGCATCCTGAAGAACAGATTGCTCTCCCAGGAACTCATCTGTAGGACATTTGTGTCCTCCACACCGGGTTGTGTCCAGTTGCTGGAAAGACACCCAGAAGTGCATATTTCATTTGCAGCATCATAAAAATTGCAGGGTTTCCTCAAAATAGGTGTACCCTGAGAAGAATAGTTTTCATTTGGAAGTTTTGGTGTATAATGTAGTTTCATTTACATTTAATTAATCTCCTTTATGGAAGGAAATGGAGTATAAATAATAAACAGGTGGTTTTTATGCCATTGCATCTTCTCAGATGGGCTTCCATTTATCTAAGGGAAGCAGAGCACAAAGAATTGCTGAGCTCAGAGGCCAGGCTCACCTGTAGACATTTCCAGGTTCATGATAGCTTCCCCTCACAGGTACAGCCCTGCTAATAACCCCTCACTGCAGGTCATTTTTGCCCCAAGAACATGGGGTTTGTAGAGGTCGCATTTAATTTGTTATACATCAACATCAATCAGGATAGCCAAATACAGTTGGTTTCAGAATACTGATTTCAAAATGCTTTCCTTAGGGTCCTGGAGAACACTTGGCTTTGTATCTTTCTGCTTATCTCAAGATCATATGGCAAGGAAAAGCTAGATGACAAGCTTCTTCTGTGCTGCAAGAAGTTTGCCTTGCTTTTCTTTTTCTCTGCTTAGAAACGTTTTGAAAAAGGAGATCCCTAAACTCCAGCTGCCCGATGTCTTCCTTTGTCAACAGATGCTATTGGAGGCGTCTGCTAGACTCCAAGCCTAGAAAAACCAAGAGTCAAGGGAGGCAAATCAAGCCAAAGTCAAGATGGCACCTGAGCCCTTCCTTCCCCAGTCAGTGGTAGATCTCTAGGGGCAAAAGCACAGCTGGCCTTTGACTTGACACATGTTCTGAATGACTGGTGGACTGAAGCCACTGCAGTGATCTCATACTGTAGACAGACTGATCAAAACAGCTTCCTGTTGTGTAATATTTAGCTATCAATCAGAGGCTGTTTAGGCCACGTAGGAACTCTGTCAATACTTGAGCTAAAAAAAATACCATTTGCCATCCAAGAGAAAGAAAAAGAATTCCATCATCTAATTATTTCAACCTCCTAACTTTTTATGGGAAAAGAGGGTTTTCAGGGAAATAGTTTTACATTTTTTGTTTATTCCTGGAAAATAGTATGTATCACTACTTTCCACTTTTAATGCATGATCCATCTTTATACATATGGAGCATATTAGTTGATTGACAGAAAAAAGTAGACCCCAGTGTGTCTGAGAAGCAACTGTGGTTTGGTGATAGAAGCACTGAGACTTGGCATCACAAAGCCTGGGTTTGAGGCTCTGCCCTGCCATTTACATACTTGGTGACCTTGGAAATGTCACTTAATCTCCCTGAGTCTAAATCTCCTCATTTATGAAGTGGAGATGGCTGTGCCCATTATGTAGGGTTGTTGTTATAAGAGTTTCTCTTCTAATGGGCACTCAATAGGATTTCAGTTGTAACTGACAATGCACTTTGAATCCATGCACTTTGAATCCCCCTGAGGAGTCCTCGGGGAATTCTTCAGATTTCCCCATTTCCCACTCATATGGAGGTTCTAGCAGACTGTCTGGTGTGTAGTAGACACTCTATTGTACTTCAAACAACACTCGTATCCATGCTATAAAACTTAAATTAGCAACTACTTATCAACACCTACTGCAGGCCATGCATCTGTTCTAAGTGGTTTATTATGGCATTAAGTCATTTAATCCTCACAGCCACCCTCTGAGGACATTACAAATGTGTGCCCATTTTACAGATGAAATCACTAAGGTCTGGAGAGTCTGTGTTCATTCAGTCGTTTTTAGCCATTGTACTGTATCGCCTCTGTAATGTGGAAGTGCAAAAATTCCCTCCGCCTCTAAGAAAAATGTTTAAATAATGATGGCAGTAGAGGAGAATGTCATAAAATGACACGTTCTTTCTGGATTGGCACTCTTCCTCACTTCCCATCAACTGGGGATCTTCTCTATTTCAGCTCTGCATTAGCCGTTCTAAACAATTCTGAATTTGATGAATAACTTGGTTATCTCTTCGTCTTGCTAAATGTCTATGGTATGTGCGCTTGGCACCAAAAGTGTCCACTAATCCAAATACTCCAGCCTTCTGCTGGGTTGGGAGAGAGGCACAGACTCGCTGTCTGTTCAGACAGTCGCCATTTGGTGGATAAATGGTTCCAAGCCGGTTCTTCTCCCAGGAACGTACTGGGATGGTGAGAGGTAAACGCTGCATGGTCTGCGGTCCATCACAGCAGCCCTGACGTGTCGTGTGTGAAGCTGCTTTAAAATGACAAGATGGCACTACATGCTTTTAAGGTGTGGCTTCAGGTGTACTGTAGTATCATTGGGGACTGTTGCTCAGGAATGGTCATGCTGACACTCTAAAACATAAAAATATCAGTGTCACTCTTCAAATAACATTCCGTGCTTGCTCAGCAAGATTTTCACTTGGGGAATCCAGAAGCGTTACAGATGAGGCCCCAGGATGGCTCCTCAGATTCAAGTGTGGGCACGACCAGTTAGACAGAACCAGCACTGGGTCCCAGGATCCCTAGAAACATGGAACTAAGCTAGCAGGTCCCTTAAGCCAGGCCCGTGCATCTGTAGGTTAAGAAGCTGAGGGTGCAGCACTAGGACAGGCCCTGCCCAGGCCCCACAGCTAGAGGTGAGACCAGCCCCAAATCCTAGGCCTCTTTTTCCCTATATTCACTGCACTGTCTTGAAAGTCTTGACCTCAGCATGGACAACTGAGCAATTGGCAGTTGCATATTGCTCTTCTTACTGTGTGCCCAGAAGGGCACTGGGTTTTGTAGGCAGAAGGATTTGCAAGCCTGTAGAACAGATGGTAGGTGTAGGATAAGAGGCCCAAGAGGAAAGTGGAGCAGGGGACCTTTTATATGAGATTGCACGCAATTCCAGGAGGAAGAAACGGGAAGTCCCCCCCCCCAAAAAAAATGTGACTGCTGCAGGAGCTTGGTGAAGAGCTCAGATGTCAAGTAGTACAGATGTGAAAAGACAGAAGGAAGGGTATTAATCTATAGAATAGTGGACCTGGCAACTGTTAGCACATCATCGGGAAGGTGCCAGCCCAGCCAGGGCTGGGGCTCAGGGAAATGCAGAATAGGAGACCAGAAAGGGAGCCCTTGCTGCTGTTCCGAGCAAGAGAATGAGCGAGAAAGAAGGCTGCCTGCAGTGTGCAATGGAGTAAGTAGGGTTGATGGAGGAAGAGAGAAAACCGAGAAACTCCGAGGCACCCAGACTTGCCGGCATCCCACTCTGCCCCAAGCCAGCCCAGGGACCTCAAGCCAGGTACTTCCCTTCTGCAGGGAAGTGGGAGTGAATGTGAGTTGTCTGACTTCCAAACTAAAAGGGAGAGAATAAACGTCTTTAAATGGAAATTGAAGTCCAAGAAGAGAAGAGGCGATTACATAGCTGTTTAAAGGCACTTGGCATCCCTCACATGGAATGTTTTATTTTTAATTCCATCTATACATACATCTACACATCACCTTTGGTTAGTGAACTCAACTCTTCTTGGACCACGGAGCTTCTGCTATGGTGGACGGGTACCCAGGGCTTTTACCTGAGAGGGAAAATAAAGTAGGAAGTACCCACTGGGGAAGAGCAGTCAGTGCACCAGCAAAGGAAGGTGCCAGAGAGATAGACAGACTCAGTTTATATGTGCTTATGTGCACATGGAAACATCTGGAAAGACACACAAGAAACTGTTAACACTGATTGCCTCCAGGGAGTGACCTGACTTCATTTAACAGGAAATCGACTTTTTAACATGTGCATAGATTCCTGTTTCGGTTTTTAAAAAATAAATTTGAAGCTACATTGATGGAAACTGAAAGCCCAAAAATTCGTTCTCCTAGCATTTTCTTTTTTTAAAAAGTCCCTTTTGTCTTCCCACCACACTGAATACATCCATGCCTGTCAGCAGGGATGTGCTTCTGGAAAGTTCTGAGAGGGGCACGCCATACAGGTGTCCCACACCAAGCTGGTCCTCTAGGCCGTGAAAGTTCCCAGATTCCTGAGCATGACTGGATGTGGGTTGCTTAAGAGGCGAATGACAAGGTGAGTCAGAGGCTAATGACAAAAGGCGCTGTGGGAAATACGGATATACAGATGCCACCAAACCCAGCTGCACCCCTGGTACTAGAGACTCCAGGCGAGGCTGTGGTCCTGTTTGTTAAAGAAGCTATGGGCGGAGGGCGCTGGTCTCTGAAGACCTCGTGAGGTTTGGAAATGCCTGATGATTCAGGGATGGCCGGGGAGCACACACAGGGCTTCCCAAGTCACCGTCACCCGCGTAAAGCCCCCCTCGGGCACTCATCACACTGTGTGGAAATGACTCATCTCTACATCGGACGCCCCCACTGAGCTTCGCCCCCACTGAGCTTCCGGAGGGGCCAGGACTGCTTAGGGGTTCATCTCAGAATCCCCAGCACCAGGCTCAGAGCCCAGCCCAGAAGTGGTTGTTGAATGAGTGAAGCAGAAAAAACAATTAAAACATCAAAGGACTCTGGCTGGGGGGAGGGGGGAGTGTCGCTACCCTGATAACACGCATTTACAGACGTTCCGAATCAACTAAAACCTGCTAATGTGTTTTAAAATCCGTATGAAAAGAATTCATCTAGAAGGTGAGATACTTCTTAGTGGTGCAAGAGAGCTATTGAAAAATCGGGGAAATGCGTATTTTCACAAGATCATTGAAGTACTTGGAATAAAGCCTCTAAGGTTTTACACAGAATAGGAGCCCCTCGTGGTGAGGGAGGGAGCCTCCAAGCAAATGAAACTGCTCACACGCGGGGAGAAAGGAACGCCATAGCAACAAGCTAAGGAGAGGAGGTGGGCTGAAGGGGATTCAAAGAGCACCTCGTAAGAATCCGTGAAATCCACAATAAAGACGTTTTTATTGCCAAGGTAGGAAGATTTACAAGTGCTGTGCAAGAAGATATGCAAGGAGGGGAAGTGGATGTGGCTCAAGTGGTAGGGCTCCTGCTTACCATATGGGGGGCCCCGGGTTCGATTCCCGGGGCCTCCTGGTGAAGGCAAGCTGGCCCGCGCCACGTGGTAAGCTGGCACAGCAAGATGACCCAACAAGGGGAGATAAGCAAATGGACACAGCGAGCACAAGCAGCAAAGGGGATAAATAAAATAAATCTTTTTTAAAAAAAGAAGAAGACATGCAAGGGGAGACCTGCTCCTAAATTGTCACGGAAACAGGGGTCAAGGAAGTTCTATAGCCATTTATCCCGGGGACCACGGGGCAGGGGGGTGGTGATAATCAGGGATGACAACGATGTCCTTGTGGCTAAAAGGCACAAATGTCCTTCCACACGGGGCCTGTACCCAAGGGTCTACACCCTGTGCCTCACCCACCCACCTAGCAAGGGTCACTTTTAATAGCCACTTTGATGGGTTATATTCTAAAAAAGTCATCAAGTTTATTGAGTGCGTTTTTAAGTCCCCCTTAACTGGACCAGGCGCAGCATACTTTCTGAAAAGAGAACATGAAATCGGACCTATCTATTAGCATTCTTTGAGGAGGTGGAAGCAGGCCTGGAGAAGAGAGAGAAACCCAGGGATGAATTATGTTTAGACTTTCCAAATTCCTTCTGACAAATTCCACCCCAAAGGTCATTTCCAACATTAAGTTGCCCCAGAATGTGGGGGGGATCATCATGGATCAGAATTGCCCTTAGAGACGGGAAACAAAAACTAGGATAAACAGGTACTTTTCTAGATGAATAATTATAAACAGTGGGGATCCCCAAGGATGGCTGGTGCGCCCAGACTTAGTTTAAATTTACATAGATTATCTGACGCAGAGAATGCTCAGATGGTTCCAGGCTTGCCGATGAAATGAAGGCTCTGCAGAAGGAGAGCAAACACATGGTGATTAACTGCAGGACAAGATTGTGAGTTAGCCAGAAGATGCTCATTAAGCTTTTACAGGGACAAGCCTAAGTTAATGCATTTAGGAGAATATAATCCAAATGACAAGAAAATAGGCTCTGCCCCATCTGTTTACAGCCTCAAAAAGGGATCTTGGGTTCTTTGCAAAATATTTGTTTGCTGAAGTCTGTGCAGAACCAAGTATTTAGAAAATGCTGAAATGTTTTCAAAAATGGTATTGGAAACCAAGCCAAAAATAATATTCTACCCAGGCTATTCCCAAACCCGGCAGCTCTGTTACCTTCCCCTGGAGAAGAGGATCTTGGACCTGTAGGAGGATGAGCAAAGCAAATGGACAGACAGAAGCCTTCCACCAGAGGGCTTCTGGGCTGCTTTGTTGTTCTGTAAGGGCTTTGGGGTGGAAAGACAGAGCCCAAAAGGTGATATGATCAAAGCCTATAAAACCTTGAAGGTTATAGAGAGGGTGAGTGGTTCATCAAATCTGAGACATCCAAACCTCAGGATAGCCCTTGAAGTTTGAAAGAGGAATTGGAGGGGTACATTTTAAAGAAGGATTGGTTCCCAGATCGAGCAATGCGTTTCCTCAAGACATGATACAGGAACTAACACGGAGGCGGGGTGGGGGGTGCTCAAAAAGCTTCACCAAAGTCTTGGTCAATAAACGAATAATGGATTAGGAGGCATTTGGCACCACATCCCTGTACAACTGTGGGCAGAAATACTTCTTGGGACCAGTGTTGGCCCATTAGCTTCCTCCATTTTAGTCAAGGGTCTGTTAGTGTAAACAAGAGAAGAGCTGCAGGGAAAGTTCCATGCTGAAGGGTGGCTTGTGGAGGGTTAGCCCTGAAAATCTCCATCAGGCATCTCAGAGCTCTCCAAACACAATACAATTTAGGTCAAAACAAAACAAAACAAAAAAACAGTATGCCAGCTTCATAAAGGGAGCTTCAGCCCTCAACACTCAAAAACTCCTTCCCTCCAGGCTCTAAACCTGTCCTGTGAAGGAATCACCATCCAGACGTAGGGGCTGGCTCCCTGGCGGCTGCAATCTCAGGGAAGCTCCTGATGGGTCCAGCCTGGGTCACGTGCCAGTCACTGCTTTATTGGAAGGGATTGTTAAGTTCTCTGTTTTGCCTTGACTTTAAGTATGATGGGATAAACTGATGGGCTCGACCTGGGTCTTGTGAGCAGCCAGGGACTGACGCAGGGAGGAGGGCATAGGCCAGAGATTGATCGAACTTGTGAACCTAGTGGTTCCCTACTCATTAGTGACCTGGGGAAGCACATGAAAAATACCGATCGATGCTCAGGCCCCACCTCTAGAGATTCAGAGTCAGCTCCACAGTGGTCTCCCAAAAGAATAAATCCCTCCCCTTCTTGAGGCCTTGGGTAGGACTCCCTCCCATGTGATAAAAACCACATTCTAGCCAAGCATGCACTGACCCTTTGCAGGCTGTGTCCCTTTCCCTCCAGCCTCGCCCTCTCGCCTGGGAAAACACCCCTCTGCACTGCTCATCTTAGACAGGACTGAGACCCCTGGCACCTTCGCACGGTGCCTGCCCCATCAGAGTCTGGGGTATGCTTCATTGAATTGATGGCCAAGTTACCTTTCTTGCCTTGACCTTAAGCCCAGTGTGGACTTGATCGCCATAGTTGCAATGGCTGGCCCAGGGCACACCACGCACAGGTTTGGAATGCTCAGCGCTGCCGTTTATTAGACAGTGATTGGGGCAGTGCCTCAGTTTCCTCATCTGTAAAGTGAGGATGGTAAGAGAACCTACTTTAGCTTAGAGTGTTTGAAGTGTAATGGGCTCAGCTGGCACCTGACACAATCACCATTACTGCTGTCATTTATTTCTGTGAATGAATCCTCCAAGACACCTCACAAAGATGACCTTTTTGGTAAAGCCCCCGCAGGACAATGGGTCATTCCCAACCTCTTCTTTACAGCTTCATCTTCCCCTCTTATCTGTTTCTACCAGCCATTAAAAGATAGGGGCCAGCTCATTTATTTCTTTATTGTCCCAGGGACTATCACAGTATAGGGCAAGCAGTAGGTGCTAAATAAATGTTTATTGACTGATGACTTGGGCCCTAGATTTAGGAACACCTGTTCATACCCAGAGGCTGGCAAAGCTGGAGTTCCTGCTGAGCAAGGCCAGTGGGAGGGCTTGGGAATTCTGCAGAACCTTCCTTTCCGAAGCCTTGACTGTGTATGCCCACCACCCCCATCCTGAAGGTGGAGGGGAAAGATGGGGGAGGGTGGTCAGCAATGGGGCCTCCATAAGTGGGCTGGGGAAAAGGGAACAAGCATCACGCATGAGTAAAGCTGCAACCCAGGGGGCAAAGCATAGGTGGTCTGACTCCATGGGGCTATTTGTTTGAACTCAGCTACACTCTAAGTGCTTTCCTATGGCCAGTGGAGACCTGAGTTGCAAAATCCAATGTTTTCAGAGTTTTTATTCCTCCAGTGAGCCTGGGAGTTAGTAAGCTGGTTGGTTTGGCCAGTATTGACAGATTCCTCCAGATCAACACAACCCTATACTGCTCTATTTTGGGCTGGATTCCTCCTGATAGTCTAAACTGTGTAATGGCCAAATCCCCACTTTTGAGATGTCCAAATGCAGCCTCGAGAAGAAAAAAGCCACTTTCCGTCCCTTTCCCAAAGTATTTGCTTATGCCATGAGACTTGGATCTCTCCCCCAAATGGCAGCCAGTCCCCTAGCAGGGGCACTGGGGACCCCTGTAGCCCAGTGCAGTTCCCCAGCTGTATTAGATGCAGTGCTGGGGTGATGATATCATCACTGTGCCCCTTACAGGTGATGAAACAGGTGTAGAAGTCCTGCCAAAAGTCCAGTCTTGGGCCAGAGCAGTGCTGGAAGGACCCCGGCCTCCCTGGGGCTCCTGAGCTGTGATCTCTGGCCTGGAGATGCTGCTGCAGTGGTGGTGGCTGCTGGGAATGCTGGTGGACCTATTCCCTCTCCTTAGCTTTAGAGCTAGCTTGTGAACGGCGGAGGCTAAGGAATGGTGTCAGCTGGTAGACCTCAAAGGTGGAGAGGCCACTGGGGTGCCTTGCAGTAATCTTTCTTGGCGTGTGCTTCCGTGGGCCAGGGGTGCTGCTGGACTGGCCCGCTGTCCTGTGATTCTGTAGGATACATTGTTAGGAGTCTGGCCCAAGGACTGCCAAGCT
>PVKH010019258.1:0-14903 GCA_004027955.1 Chaetophractus vellerosus
AACCAGTCAGCTGCTGTTTCTCTTCTTCCTGAATAAAATACTTAAAAATGATTTGAATTTCTAGGCTTGTAAAATTTCTGGCTTGGGTTTCAGTATCCTCCCCATCTGGGCTTTATTTGACTTTATATCACTGCCAGAAAATCATTTTAGGGGGAAGTCCTTCTACCCTGTCTTATATTCTGCCACCTCTCTCTCCAGGGTGATCCAACTGACCTCAGAGGGGCTATGATCCACAGCATGGGTGCCCTATAACATACGGGGTCAGGGGACAAAAAGCACCAGCAGCAGAGACAGCAGCAACTTAAGGGTAACAGACCCTTGTGTCCCTTTGGCCAACACGGTGCCATGTTATCCTAGTCAAGAGTATTCTCCCTTCCTATGTTTTCTGACATTCTCTAATGTCTGGCAGACACAGGTCAGACAGGATGCTCAATTGAATCTCCATCTCAATACAATGCCACTCTCAGGCAGACACAGCCAAATGCAGGCCAGCCATGAGTCCTTAATCCCTGGGCAACCTAAGACTCATAGACTTGGAAAAGGTCCCTCCTGTATTTTATATGGCTCTCTATCTTCTTAGGATAATAGTCCATTAATTTATACCAAATTTGCTTTGGTCTCACCCAGTCCTGTGCTCCTTTTTAGGTGAGTGATAGGGACTCATTGTCTCTTCTCTTGCCCTACTAATGTGGGGGGCTGAATTCAGCAGTCTCCAGGGAGCTGTCCTGGGTCTCTCCACAGGTCCCCACTGGCTTCAATGGGTCCACAATTTAGGGTAGATAAAGTGGGCAACACCTAACACAAAAAGAGTGAGTGGCAGCACAAAGCAGCGTGAGCAAATGTCAGCAAATAGTGGAGACTCCCCAAAAGATGCTAGCAAGTTGGGACAGTAGGTTAATAAGCTAAGAGCAGCAAAAAGGCATTCCCATTTGGCTGCCACCCATCATTCTGCTGGCTGCACCAATTGTTTTGTACACTATGTGAAAGTTCTTTGCATGATGAGGCACAAACACAGATAGCAAAGCCATCTGAGAATGCATGAAAGGACAGCTTTCTTAGATTAAAGACCCTGTAAGGCATGAGGAGAGAATGAGGCCAAAAAAGAGGCACACAAGGCTTGCCTAACCTAGGAACTTCCGAGGGCCCTGGAGGAGGTGGGGAGAAAGAGCACATGAGAATTCTAAGCTCTTGCCTTTATTGTGGCCCATAGGGGAAGGGTAGGGCTTAAATACTAGGGATTTGCAATTTCAAATTAAAAGCAGAAGCAATAAGGGCCATTTGGAGAAGCTGGTGGTGGCTTTTATCCTCTAAACCATATAGCAGGACAGGACTTTCTAATATGGGTTACACCCAAATCAGGGCTAACATGGGTGATCACTCAAAGGGAAATTTAGGATTAAACCAGGCGTGATGACAAGGCACCAAATATGATTTCTTTTATGGCCGTTACAGATACAATAAATTGCTTTGTTTCGGGACAAGAAACATTTGCTTTTCCATTTACCATAATTTTTACAGGTCATATAAAATAAATTTATTCATTAATTTATTTCTATAGTAATCAAAATGAAAGTTATTGAGATAACTTCAGGAAGAAATTAATATACTTTTTTTGTTGTTGTAGTTCCATATCCCCCCCTTTCTGCTTGTTCTTGCTGTGTTCATATTTGCATTCTTCTGTGTCTTCTTTGTCTCTCCCTGTTGCGGCGACGCACCGAGTCAGCTCACCGCACAGGTGGCTTGACCCGCTCACAGGCGGCTCTGCTTTGCTCATGGGCGGCTCTGCTCTGTTCGTGGGCAGCTCTGCTCTGTTCGCAGGCGACTTTCCCTGTCCGTGGCAGCTTTGCCCTGCCCATGGACGCTTTTTGCCCTGCCCACGGCGGCTCTGCCCTGCCCATGGTGGCTTGCCCTCTCAAGGCGGTCTGCCCGCTCAGAGAGGCCCCCGGGGACTGAACCCAGGACCTCCCATGTGGTAAACCGGCGCCCTATCCACTGGGCTGCAGCCGGCCCCCTAACATACTTTTTGACATTGTAAAAAGTTTAGTAAAGAATTCAGTCAATGAATTTTTCTTTATTTCTGTTAATAGAGTTTAAATAGAAAGTATGTTTAGCCAAAGATATGTTACTTTTACCAGGATTATTTTTTCCCTTAAGCAATAATTTCAAATTAGCCTTTATGCATTTGCTTATACGTGTGTGAAAGAATGTGTATATATTCTACATATTTTTACATAAAACGAACTGCCATTTTTCCTAAAATTAAATTTGGAGATAAAAATGAAAATAATTAAAAGTCTTCAAAATATCCTCTTTCTAAGTAAATATGCCTCAATTATTTCAAACTGATATTACTCCATAAAGATTGAGTCTTTCAGTAGTGGTGTTTTATTTTTTGGGGGGAGGGGGTTGTTTTTGTTATAGCTTAAAAGAATTATTAATTTTTATTGAGTAACATGTGGTTACTTGTTTTGAATTAGTGTCTCTAACATCTCCTAGATCTCATAATTTAGATGTTTCTCACCTTCAGTTTGCAGGTAAATAACAAATGTACAAGGTAGAATAGGAAACATCCCTCCTTAATTTTCTCATGGTCAGTCTTTGTACAAAGATTGGAGATCCATGCTTTTGGCTATTAAATGGGAGATTTGTTAGTCTGATGGTTCTCAAAATGTTCGGAGGTAGAGAATTTAGGTGGGGAATTTATTTCCAGAATAAATATGGCTAGGCCCTTATGCCCACAATTTGCCTCATGAGATCATAATCATAATACGAAAACTGTGTGACGTGTGTACTTTGTTCAAGCTTCCCAGTGATTATAAATTGCTGTCCACTAAATTTTTCTCTTGAGAACCACTTACCTTTATTATGAATTTTATAATAAAATAGTTATATAGAAAAATGGATTAAACTCAGGTAGATATTGTTAGTGGTCTGGCCAAAATCCAATGCCTTGATTTTGGGAAAGTAGTGTGCCCAGCTACTTCTTAAGCTCTATGACATCTAGAGATGACTACATGATAGAGTCTTCTATATCATTGTAAGCTTATGTGTAGCAGGTGGGGGCTTTAGGGAAAACTTCTGTTTTCCTGATAAAAAGGGAGAGTGAAGCCCATATACATTCATGGCTCTACTCCTTTCTTCCTGTCTCATCTCTGAAATGCAGATAGTCTGCCTGGTGGTAGAACAGTCATCTTGACAACACTGTTTGGAGGAGAAGAAAGAAGGAACTGTTAAGTTGTTGCTGAACTGTCACCTTGAAGATTCCTTTAAGGAAAGGAAAATAGGGTCCTTATTTGTATAAGACCTAATCAGATTCCTTTTACTTTTACCAAAATACATCTCTTACTAATACACCGACAAAAGTATTTTCTATTCTTGCAAGTGCATACCATAATTCCATTTTATATCAAAATTTGGTCAAAAGAGTCTCTTCCTTTTTTCTTCCCCACTACCCTATTTTTCAATACCCATTTCCCATGTCAAATGCCTTTATTTAATTTTATTCTATTTAAGGCTTCCTTTGATGCTGCTATCAATCTTATAACATGTACAAGATTGTTAGGAGCACAGTGGTATTTGGGTCATGTCAACAGCCTGTCACTAAAATGGAGGGCACAATTAGCCTGGAAAATTCTAGATTAGTGAAGACTTTTATCTGATTAAGCCAGAAATATACTTAATTACCTATGGTTTTAAATGACCATACAACATGCTGGAAATACAAGTATTTAAGTCTTTTTTTTTTTTGAGAGATGTGTGTTGTAGGCTGAATAATAGCCCTCCAAATAGTTCCACATCCAAATCGTGGAAACGGTAACTATGTTAACTTACATAGTCTTATGGGTTGCATTGTGCTCCTTAAAAATATATGTTGAAGTCCTATGCCTCAGTATTTTTGAATGTAAACTTATTTGGAAATAGAATCTTTGCAGGGTGATCAAAATGAGGTAATAATGAATTTGGGTGTGCCTTAACCCAAAATGGCTTATAAGAAGAAGAAAAGAGACACAGATAAGAAGTCCACATGAAAATGGTGGCAGAGACTTGAGTTATGCAGCTATGAGCCATGTTCTATGAATTAGATACTTTCCCCCATAAAAACATGGCTAAGTTTTAATCTCTAGTTCTGAGAATATGAGCCCATTTTTTAAAAGGTCTTTTGAAGATATTAGTAGTTAAGTTGAAGCCAGAGTTAGGGTGAGCATAAATCCAGAATGACTGGAGTTTTTAAAAGCAGAAGAAATTTGGACACAGCCAAGGGGAGATAGATGGGGAAAGTTATAGCCATGTGAGAGAGGAAACAATTGAGTTATGAATTACCGGCAAGTCACCACTAGCACATGGCAGACTTTGAGGAGAAAGCAACAACTTAAATTTGGGCTTCTAGCCTCTTAAGTAAATCCTGCTGTTTACATCAAGTCTGTGGTATTTTTTATAGCAGCACTGGCAAACTAAGACAGTCTTTGGTACCAAGAGTAGGTTACTGCTGCGAAAAGTACCAAAAACTTTGGAAGTGGCCTTGGAATTGTGTGATTGGTAGTGGCTAGAAGAATTTTGAGGTGATCGATAATAAAAAGCCTAGATTTTTTTGAAGAGATTGTTGATAGAGATATAGGTGTTAAATATGCTTTCAATGAGGCCTTAGAAGTAAATGATGAATGTGTTATTGGAAACTGGAAGAAAGGCAATCTTGTTTATAAAATGGCAGAGAATTTAGCAGAATTGTATTCTGATTGAAAGTGGAACTTGCAAGTGATGACTTTGGATATGTAGCTGAGGAGATTTCCAAGCAAAATGTGGAAGGTTAGCCTGGCTTCTCCTTGCTGCTTATAGTAAAATGCAACAGTAAATAGTTAAATTAAGTAATAAATTTTTAAGCAAAAAGAAATTGGTACTTGATGATTTAGAAAGTTCTCAACCAACCTAGGAAAGCATGAGCTGAGACTAGTGATGTCCAAGTGGCGACTTCCCAGAAAACAAGGCTTTAAATGAAGGTGTGAACAAAAGAACATTTGCTAAAGGAATTTGGCATATTTCTCAAAGATCCAATCTACCATCTCAGAATGTCAGACATGGAAATGCAATTATCCAGGAAGATTATGAGATTGTTTTTTTCTGATGGCTTGGATCTTCTACAATTGCATAGAAAACTGACATGGTTTTGATAATTTTGTATCAGAAGAAACATTACCAGCCTGGACTGGAAGGGACAGAGATGGGATAAATGAAGGAAGAATGATCCCAAAGGCAGAATCACATAGGCAACGATCTGGGCTTAGCATACTTCCTCAGGCCAAGAGAGAGAGGCCACCACTCTGACATTTGGAGAGTATGGGCCCACCCTGCATTTGAAGCAGGTGGGTTCACTGCCCTCATTCTTAGTGGAGTGCTTCTACCACTGCAGCAGGCCTAGGGGACAAAGCATCAAGCCATATATTATTCTCAGGCATTGAAATAAAATGGAATTGCCATGTTGCATTATGGACTGGCTTGAGACCCATGATCCCTTTTTTCCTTCCAACTTATCCCTCTTTGGAATGAAAATGCCTATCCTGTGTTTGTCTCACCATTACATTTTTGGAAGCAGATAACTTATTTTCTAGGTTTTACAGAACCACAGACAAAGAGGAATTTTGTCAGAGGATGGAACATACCAATAACTGATTTAGATGAGATTTTGCATGCACAGTTGTCACTGAAATGACTTAAGGCTTTTGGCATGTGGGGTAAATGAATTTGCATTTAGGTAGAACACATGTTTTTGAGATTTGGAAGATAGACACTTATGGATTGAATTATGTCCTCCACAAAAAAATGCCAAGCCCTAACTCCCAGCTCTATGAATGTAAACCCATTTTTAAGTAGGATCTTTGAACATATTTTTAGTAAAGTTGAAGCAAACTGAATCAAGGTGGGCCAATATGACAAGATTCCTTATAAGCTGAGTAAATTTGGACACAGTCAAGAGAAGACATGGAGAGATGGTTATGTGTCAGAAGCAGAGATTGAACTTCTGACAACCCAACACCAGAAGACTATAGCCTTCTGAGAAAGCATGGTCCTGGAGAAAACTTGATTTTGGACATCTAGTCTCCCAAAACTGTGAGGTAATTAGTTTCTGTTATTTAAGCCAACTGCTTTTTAGTACTTTGCTACAAAATCTCTGACAAACTAAGACACCATGGGACACTAAATTGCTGGCACTCACCAGAAGTTAGGGAGAAACAAATAAGGATTCTTCCCTACAACTGTGGGATGGGGTCTAGCCCTGCTAGTACCTATTTCTGAATTTCTAGTTTCCAGATCTCTAAGAGAATAAATTTCTTTTGTTTTAAGTCACCAGTTTGGTGGTAAATTGTTATGACATCCTAGAAAACTAGTACATATAGTAAAGGAACTTTGCAGGTGTTGTTAAGTTAGGGATTTTGAGATGGAGGGATCATTCTGGACTATCTAGATGAGCCCAATGTAATTGTAAGGGTCCTTATAAGAAGGAGGCTAGAGGATCAGAGTCAGAGAGATATGCAAATATGGAAGCAGAGATGGGAGTAGGGCAGCTACAAGCCAAGGAATGCCAGTAACTTCCAGAAGCTGGAAGAGGGAAAGAGCAGATTGTCCCCTGGAACCTCCAGAAATGAACCAGCCTTCCAACACCTTGATTTTTCGCCCAGTGAAATTTATTTCAGACATCTGAACTCCAGAAAAATAATATATTTATGTTGTTTGAGCAACAAACTAAGTCTGTAGTACTTTGGAATTGAAGCAATAGAATATTAATACAGAGGTAAGGGTCAAATATTCTGCCCTTGCATTATTTAACCTGAAATATACCACATTTTTCTGTAAATATTGCTTTACTGACAAGTGCTAATGGGTAAGAACAAAAAACATGTCTGAGCTATATATACTTTATTAACTAATTCATAAATCCATTTATTGGTTCAAATAGAATTTACTATAAAAATAATTGTCTCTCAAATGTAAATAACTGAAATAAATATTATAATTGGAAGACTTACTGGGATATCTCTTACTCTTATGGCTCTTATTTATCCTTTTTTGATGTTCACCAGGATGTTGTTTAAATATGTTTAGGTGTCAGGCTTAAAATGTAAACATATTTGCTATAATATTTTTATATTTGGCTTGAACCGTGACTACTTGAAGTAAACTGGTTTATATGAAGTGGGGATATAAATCAACTGAGCAAATTTATTGGTGACTAACAAGAATTACCTTTATACCCTCAGGATACTCAAGGAATGTTTTCATGGTTGTACAGCTCTCTGTTCAGCAGAAGTAGCCCATAGCACAAGCACTGGGAGAAATGGTCTCTTTTGCCAAACTGGAGAAAAGGAGATAAAAGATAACGCTCAGGCATGGGAAATGATTTCCACTTCCCTTCTTTTTCAGTTACCCTGCTCCAGCTATTGTTAAACAGGTGAAACTCTGGAGTATGTCCTTCCCCTGGGTCCCTTCAGTCAACACTGCCCTTTAACTCAACAACAAATTTGGCATCCAGGCACTTATACAGATTTCACTTAAGAGTAAAATCATCTGATACATATACTTAGGTGTGATGGTTAGGCTAATGTGTCAACATGGCCAGGTAATTGTGACCAGATATTAGGTCCAGCAAGCACTGGGCTAATTGTACTACAAGAGCATTTATGGATTTTGATCACCAGTGAGTTTACTGCATGAAGGGTTGATTACATCTGAATCAATTAGCAAAAATGGATCAAGAATTGATGATGCTTTTATCCATTCAGTTGACTGCCAAAAAGGGAACTGATTTCAACATTCAGAGAGAATTTCCCAGCTCGTCGTTTGACAGCCAACTTCTCCCAGAAACTCATCAAGGACCTTTCATTGGTCTTTCATCGGAGCCCCTGGCTTGCAGCCTGCCTGCGGAACCAGGACTTGTACATCCCCACGGTCACGTGAGAGAGTCTTTTAAAATCTTATATTAACAGATATCTCCTGTTGATTCTGTTTCTCGAGAGAACCCTGACTAAAACATTAGGTGACAAAACATGGAAGATACAAAAGAACACTTAATAAAGAAATGATATGTGTTATTTAGAAAATACTGCACAAGCAAGGTAATTTTTATAATATTTTAATAATGGTAAAGATAAAGATTAGCAAATGTTGATCAGAAAGTTAACCTCATTATTCAGTTTCAACCAGAAATGGAAAATGCATACATAACAATAGAACTTTGGAGAATTTTGCCATCATGTTATAACCAAAGCAAGACTAGAGATGCCAGAAGGATACAGAGAAACAAAAAAAAATATGAGTCTCAAAACAAGCTATAATTGAAAACTTTGCTTGTTTACTATTTTAAATAAATAAATCTTAATGTTTATTTCTTGCTTTTAATTTTAATATTACCTCAATATTGGGGCAGGGTGAGGATAAATGAGGCAGCATACATCAATGGTGAAAAATGAAGACTTATAAAAATAATATGGATAATCAGAGTCAGATTGCCTGGGTTTACATGCTACTTAATATTATATTTTTAATTTTTAATTAAAATGTGCTTCTAAATTATAATTCTGTTTAAAATGAGAAACAATAACTAATAGGTATATATTATTTCCTAATCAAAATCCAAATATTATTCATAATAAACTTTCATTATAAATTTGTCCAAACTTTAAAGCTTGATAAATTATAGTTTTATGATCTATGTTATTAGATGTCACTATGGATAATATACTATAATTAAATCAAAAGCTAACTCAGATTCATAGGTCCTTCATTTTTAATAATGCTGAAAAATGCAGGTTTATTTCATAGCATCTGAAACATGCCCCTGCTTTGAATAGACTTCAAATGTAGATTTTATTTAAAATAACAAAGAACTAACAGTTGTATAGTTGAACTATATAGTCCGAGAATTTCATGAAATTCTTTGCTTAAAGTTTGTGCTCATTAACTAGAATGTCCTATTAGACTCTGATATTTAAAAGCATGACAGGTGGGAAAGCCAGACTGCTTCATTTATACCATAGTGTGAGATGCTGAAATGAGAAGTGGCATCTGGAATCAACTCAGCGTCATGACCCCTTGCAGGCTTCCATTTATAAGTCTGTGAATGCATATGTGAATAATATCACCCAAGCCAAAACCGTGTGTGCTTACCTATATATTACCCAGAAAATAAGAAAGACTGGACAGAACGACCATATCCTTATTCTTTATCTAGGCTTTGGGTGTTTCTCAAAGAAATGTTGGACATATGAAAAGGTCAAATGAGGTGAAGTCAAATGAAAAAAGTCATTGTTTGTCAAGCTGAATGAAGGCAACCATGCCTATATGCATATTTACACTTAGTTTCAAATAGATGGTAATGAATATTATTGTTGCAGAATATATGTTTTTCTGGAAGAAGATGCAAAGACATTTTTAAAATGTGGTTATTTTAATAAGCAAATTGAAGAATAGGATATGGAATATGATCCCATTAGATCAAGAAGACATATATGTACAATTGCGTGTGAATACAAATATATCTGAATGGATAAAATAAATTGTTGCAACTTGATAAAACTATTAAAATACAAAGGGGACTGAGAAAAATCAAAATTTAGCAGAGGAATGGGCATAGGTTTATGTCTTGCCATCATAGATCACCTTCTTTTTCTTGGATTAGGCAGTGAATTAATAGATTTTCACAGCATTAAAATGCTTTAAAAATTGCATAACTTCTTGTACAGTATTTTTTTGTATTTTTCAATTATTCTATTTAATTGATAAAAGAATGGACTTTCATCTCCATTGTATCAATGTCAGTTTCCTGGTATTCATATTGTATTATAGTTATATAAGGTGTGAGCAATAGGACAAACTGGGTGAAGAGTACATGGAATCTTTCTGTACTATCTCTGCAACTTCTGTGAGTTTATAATTCTCAAAATACAAAGTTAAAAAAAGGAAAAATAAATAAAGTGTTTGTTTTAAAAGCACATTTTAGTAGCAATAATAGAATGGGAAATGGTAAATGTAATAAAATTATAAAATATAATACAGTAAAAAGTAAAAAAGAATAGGAACAAAATACAGGCAAAAGAAACTTAAGACGTGGGAGGAAAAAAATTGTGATTGCAGAAACTGGAAGTGAGGGAAGGTGAGTGGTCAAGGAATTTTATTTGTTTTTTTGTTCGTTTGTTTTTCATGAGGATTGATTCCTATTACAGTAAAGCAATAATAATAATATGGGTGATAGTATTGCCTCGAGTTTTTAAAGAACTGTATTTACATGCCCCTTATTTAATTTACCTGAATCTATGCATATTAGCATCTGGTAAAATAATGTGCTAGAGACAGCCTAAATATATTATTATAGATTTTTTTTAAATTACTGGTTTTATCTCTAATACCTCACACACATGTTTTATTCTAGTTTCTCAGATTCTAATAATCGAATATTTTTATTTATAAAAGTTTATATTATACCTTTTATAAATCCCTGGCTATCCAGATGAGAAAGATAATTGCCTTCCTTTATGTGATTATATTTTATTATTTTTACAGATAGGTGCATATGTATTAGTTTTTACCCTGCCTTGTTCTCAAAATGATTAAAGTGACTAATGGCATGCTTCCCCTTTCACAAATTCAGGAAATAATTGGCTTTGCTTTATAAATACCTTAAATTTTTTTCACTTAAGATCAACCCCTTTAAAAACCAAAGTAATCATTTTAACAAATTACCTCCAAAATGTAATTGGCTTGTATGCAGCAGTGCTGTTCAGTGGGTTACATCATTTAGTTACCTAGGCATGGGCTTTCAACTAATTCATTTTGTGGTATTCATTAGCAGCTATGAAACTTAGAATGAGATGTCTCATGTGTGCATTACTGAATTTTTTCTAAGGCTAAAGTGGGTAATATATAATTGCCTTGGATAATGTTCAATTTGAACTGTTTTGGCCATGTTTTATATTATTAAAAGTTTGATAACCTTTTTCTTTATTGGTTACAGCTTTGAAGAAGATACAAAATGTTTCCTAAGGAAAAAAATGAAAAATTGGCCATGATATCTAATGCACTGCGTAGAGAATTATTAACAATTAGACCCCTTACTTTTCATACCAATATGTCTTTCAATGTAGTTAATTATTAAAGTTTCTATATCTAATTTTTAAATAAATACAGACTGTTCAGATTCCTGTAACTTCAAATTTTCCACTTTTTAGTTCTTATACAAAATACAATCATAAGCACAGTCATAAAATGTTGAATATAGGAGATATTAATATAATGCAACCTTTCTTCTTGATAATATTGATAAGGTTTCTGATTAGGATAGAACATCAGAGAGTGATGTGTTTCAAATATATTTATTTTGTATACCAGGTGATTCTTTCTCCGTATTTTCATTGGTGGGGCATTTTAGCCATAACCTGGTTTTGAAAGATACTAGGAAAACATGCTAACAAAACTTACCATTATAGTTTGATAATAGCTATACTGTATTGAGTTCTTATATGTGAGCCTTCTGTTAAGTTCCTTAGGTAAAGTATTTCATTAAGTTGTCACAATGGTCTCATCAGGTGTCATCATTTCACTGCTGAATATCTGACCCTTGGAATGGGAAAGCATCTGCTCCTAAATCACACAACCAGCCCGTGGCTAAAATTTGAACCCACCACTATTTAATTCAAATTCCAAGTTTTATCAATTATTCATGTTGCCTTCTTTATAAATGCTGTCGAAAATATTGTATACTACATCACACATACTCACACACACACACACAAACCATTTTTCTTAATTCCCGAATCTCTTCATTTTTAAAATCTATTTGCTAGACTTCCTAGAACAGGAGGTGTGCTTAATATTATGTGAAAAGTCCTTGCTACATGTTCAGTTCTCATAACCAAAGCATTATTAACTTAAAAACCTGAAAATTTGAATTTGGATAGCGAGGTAGAAGACAGAGATTGTAAATTTATTTCTTCTTTTATTATTACATAGGCAAATTTCAAGATGGAAAAAGACCAAAATCTCTCTGTACCACCTCTCCATTAGTGAAAAATCCTTAAACCACTTGCTATATTTCCTATTGCATGGTCATTGTAGTGATAAACATTTTGCAGCTCTTTTCAAAATGAACTATTCTAGATTTTTAAAAGAAACATTTGAAATAAAATATCTTCTTTATTTTTGTAATTTATCATTCTCAGTCTCGATCGATTTTTCACGTCTGATTAAATCTATTAGCAGGATATTTCCAAGACAAATTATTCCTGGTGACCTATAATGGGAACAGCAACTAGATGACTATAAGGAACTTTGTATGCACCAAGTAAGAAGAGGTCCATGATTTTTGAGCTGCAAGTTAGTTGACATTTAGCTACTCAATTTAAATCAAATTTGGCTCTGGGCTTCCACTCACAAAGGTTAGTGAAAAGTCCAATCTGTGTATTTTGGTATATACCGTCCCTTCCTTTAGTTTATAGTAGGATCGTGGGATTTATGCTGTAAATGCAAAATGGGGGAGGAACTACTTTTCTGCTTAGTTATTGTCCTCAACAATATGGGTTTTTTCATGAAAAGGGCTTTGATGGATGCATCCAATTCTTTCGTGTTCAGATCATTTGCTGACTCTTAGTACAGTTCCTATAACTTTTTAAAATTAATAAATGATTGAAAAAGTAAAGACTACTAATGTATATAAACATATATACATTTCCTTTGCAAGTAACTGCTGATATTGATGAATGCTGCCTCAAACACTTCCCTTGCATCAGTCTTCTAAACTTCATCACTCTTTTGGCAGTTTGGAAGTAGTGCCAAATGAGGAAAATTAATGTTAAACTTAGAGTGGTTATGTCTCCCTGCTGCCAAAGGTTGAGTTTTGTTTTATTTTCACATGCCTAGACTATGGTGCAGTGTTGAACTATAACAGAATGTGATATTCAGGGCATATACAAAATGCAAAGTGCTCATTTCTTTTTCAAAATCAATTGGTCATCTCTACTTAGAGTCTTGTAAGTGAAATTATAATCTCCTGCGGCGTTTTCCATTTTTCATTAGCACAACACTAAAATAACATCAAAATGACTTTATGGGGTAATGGGACCCATCTTCTCTTGTCATATTATTGCATTGTTTGTGAAATATGTTAAATAAAGTTGTCCTTGACTTCCTTCATTGATTCTAATGCCTAAAACCAGCTTCATGGTAAGGAGTTGTTGTAGATGAAATATATGTGGCAAATAAAGTTACTTTTCCACAGTTGAATGAGATTATTTCTTAAGTAACAGAAATACAGTTAAAGGATTTAACAAGTAGACAAAAATATTTGTTTCCTCTCTTAAACCAAATAGCTGATGAGTATATTACCATTCATATATATGGCCATATGTACTATACATATACTTGCTTTACAAAAAAAATATATTTACTATTTCTCTCCAAAATTCCACTCTTTATTTATTCTTCCCACAAAATGTCTATCTCTTGTAATAGAAGTCATCTTGCTGCTTCTACTTCTATACTGTCATCAGCTTGCTTTTATCACAGATATCTATTACTATAAGTTGTCTAAGTTGTCCAGAATTTGGGAGAAATGTGATATAATGGACATTATTGAGAGATTCTGACTTCACTTGTTATATTGTAGCTAAAGGACTCCTAAATAGGTAAGACCCTCAGGCAACAGGCAAGGAACCAGATCTCAGCAAACTTAAGATCTTTGGAAATAACCTGAGACCAGTCTTGAACAGGCCATTCCCAGTATTACAAGATTCTCATTTTAAAGTACTCAAATCTATCTTCTATCTATACCATACTAAAGAAACTCTTCAGTCAAGAGCATACATAGCTTCTCAAATGCCAAATTCTATGGAACCTATGGATATCTGCTTCCAAGATCCACTTCCCTCATGATGCTACTATCACTTTACACATCTTGTTTTTTTTCTGTCTGGCTCCTGTCCTTTATTTATCTTATATGCTTATATTTTCCCAGAGTTGCAATCTCATTCTTACCTTCTTTCTATTCTGATGGAAATTAAACCAATTTTATCAACTCCATGCCTTCAGCTTCAATCTCTGAGCTCACTATTTCTCCTTTAACTTATACAGCTACCAGTCTCCTCATCCCTAGTTCTCCCTTTCCCATTTCTTCTCCCCTCCTCTCATTTTCTTTCTTCTTCTTTTCATCTTGCTTATCTTTCTTCTTCTTCTTGCTGTGTTAAAAATTAATTTTGTTCATTTCACACTCACATATTCAAAATGTCTTAATTTTATATTTTATATGTGGTATGAAGAACCCTTTGTAGTTTTACATTACAAACTTCATCTCCTTTCTTTTTGTTCCCTTATCCCACTGTGTACATATGCCCTTAAATTCAAGTCATCCTCTATTATTGTGTATTCCCTAAACTCTCTATAAGATTAAGGCTTCTGTTTTTTTATCCATGTTAATTCATTCATTTAATGGAAATTTGGAAACACCAATTATATCTTGGGCATTTTTATTGTTTATTAAGATATGCCAATGATCAAAGTAAGAAAAAAAATTCTTTGCTTTCAAAGAACAATCATCCTAGTCATGGGTGACAGTGCCTAAGCAAAAGAAATAAACAAAATGCAATTCTTTTGGAATATTCAAATTTCCATTCAGAAAAAAAATTTAAAAAGAGTGAAAGGGGGGCCGGCTAGATAGCTCAATGGATAAGAGCACCGGTATACGACATGGGAGGCCCCTGGTTCAGTTCCCGCGGACCTCTCTGAGTGGGCTGACGGCCTTGAGAAAGGCAAGCCGCTGTGGGTGGGGCAAAGCCACCGTGGGCAAGGCAAAGTCACCCGTGAAACACGGAGCTGCTGCCTGTGATCTGTGAAGCTCTGAAGCCGGGCAGTCCGCAAAACATGGAGCA
>PVKH010019259.1:0-14906 GCA_004027955.1 Chaetophractus vellerosus
AAATAAATCTTTAAAAAAAAAAAAAAAAAAAAAAGAAACAAGCCTGGCTCTCCCAAGTTCTACAATGATTCCAGAATCTTACAGAAGGGTTACATACAATACACAGAAGCATGGCTCAGGACCAAATCAAGTTCTGGTCCAAAAAAATTCTGGCCCTTTTATTTCTTATTTGCTGTCAAGAAGCAAAATCAGGGAACCGGCTGTGGCTCAATTGGTTGGGCTCCGGTTTACCACATGGGAGGCCCCGGGTTCAGTTCCCCGGGCCTCCTAGTGAAGGCAAGCCGCTGTGCAGTGAGCTGACTCAGCAGGATGACCCGGCAGGGGGAGACAAGCAGACACAGAAAAGCGCAAAGCAAATGAACGCAACGAGCACAAGCAGCAAGGGGAGGATATATAAATAAATAAATAACAAATCTTTTTTAAAAAAAGAAGCAAAATCAATTGCACCCAGACAATAGAAAAACATTAAGTCCTTACATAGTACCTATAGGTGTACATGCACAAACACACACAAACACACTCACACACAAGGTTAGTTCTTTATCTACCTTCACAGAAATGAGAAATAGGAAATCTATACACTTCCCAGTCTTTAGAACAATAAAACACCTAGCAAGGACTACTAAGGTTACTGAAAAACAATCTTATTCTCTAAAAAACTTCTCTACCCACCATCAAAGACCACTGTGCTTCTCCTCTGACTCACTGTTGGGATTTTTTTTATGGACATCTTGTAGAATTTTTTAAAATATCATTATCAAAGTCATTACAAATATACAAGTTACCAAGAAAAAAGTAAGATTCTACGTAAACACCCAAACATGTAGGTATGTAAGCAAAAGCTCTCATAGACACACAGACTCTCGAGAGCAACAACATTTATCAGGTACTTAATGTACATGAGCTTTTATGTTAGATATTAAGTTATAAAATGATGAGTAAGGTCTCTCATTTTCAATTAATGTACATATGTGCCTAGGTATATTTGTAGGTAAACACCTTATAAGATTCCATCATTCCAGGACTTTTTTAAAGCTTTACTTTAAGGGATATTTTTAACCATGAATAAATTTTACTGCACTTACTGCTAAAATGTCTGCTTCTACAGGCAGTAGGTTTAAAAATGCAAAGAACTGGACAGTCAAGATGGTGTAGACTTGTGTGGCCGACAGCATAAGCATTCCTATGGAGAGCAGCATCTTGTAAGATCACCTGGAAGACAAGTATGTGAGTGACTATGAGAACTGCTGTTTTGTCACTTGATATGGTAATTTATATCACCCCAAAAATATCCCTTTTAATTATAAAACATGTTAATATCAAAATTAAATCTTATATTTCAAAAGCATAAGAAGTTATACAAATTTGGACAGTTAAGTAAATACCCAAGGTTAGTCAATACCTACATAACTCATGCTTACTCTTAAGTTCTGTGTTTTAACCACAAAACAAGCATCATCCCACAATTTTCTTTTTACAGTACAGTTTGTCTACTAATCTAATTTTGGGGAAAGCTAGATTCTAATCAAAATTATGGTAGGAAAATATAAGCTTTAAAATTTTCTACATTTTTAAAGATAATTTAAACTTTGATTTACTATAAACTCACTTGTAAATTTACTTTTCATTTACTCTTGAATGTTATACCCACATTAGAGGATTTTTTTAAGTAAAATAACAGCCATCTACTATAAAGTAATACTTTCTTTTCCCTTCACATCCTACAATCTATACACTTTTTTCCTCTTTACATCCTACCGGCAACTGTGCAGCTACCTCTCCCAATTTCATTCAATTCCTATATGAGTCCCTATCTATCTTAGAGCAAAAAGATACCATGAAAAGACTAAATGTTAACCAATAAATATTAAAATTCTTATTGGTAAGCCTCAATGAATTGTTTAATATTCTTTTAAACAAGTTAGAACAAAGTTTGAAAAGACAAGGGCCTTTATAATGAACTATTTCATTAAACACCACCAACTCATGTAGTATCAATTTTGATAATCATTACTGTTGATAAGTGTTCTGGATTTAGAGAATACCACACAGATTCAAACCCTGAGTCTTTGAAATACCTAAAAGAGAAATATCTGTGGATAATTTCTGAGCTATCATCTTATAAAATCTTCAGTATTAGAAATGAAATAAAGGTGAAGGGATTTAAAAGTGCTTACTCTCAGGAAATTCCTTTCCAAATAACTTTAAAGATGACGCACATTTGATATTAACTACTTTAACACTCATGAAATAACACTCATGAAACAGCCAACCATCTCCATTAAGAAAGCCTCTGTGTAAGTTCATAGTCCACTGGTCTTCAAACTACAATTCTGAGCACAACTGGCATTTTAAAAAGTGTACCAAAAACTCCACTGCTAAAATAATGTGCTTTTTCGCTAATTTGCAAAAGATTTAATAGATAGTAATATAGATTTGCTTCTTTGCATAAACTTATCTTTTACCACAATATGCATCAAAAGAATGTATACCATAACAAGCACTAGCAGAAAAAGTAAGCAAGTAGTTAATTATTTTAATGGGAAATTTATAATAAATAGTCACATTTCATTAAACAAGTTGTTTTTCTTTCAGATGTGCACAATGTCATGCATGTATATTACATACATGATACTACAAAATTTCCTCCAAAATATTGCTCTCAATCTAACAGCTGTGTATTTTAATAACTTCATAGTGTTCCTCATAATTGAGGAATTCTGACACGAGAAACTTCTAAAATATACTACAGTTAAATTTCTGTAGACCATACATACCTTTTTATAACTTATAAAGAAAATGATTCAAAAGTTGTCATGAGCAAAAATGTTTAGATCAGAAAAAAAAAGCCTTAACTTTTTAAGCAAAAATAAGATGACCAATAGTTATATACAAGGAAGTAAAAAGCAGCCCAGCTAATTCATCTAACATGAAACCATCCAAACTAAAAGCAAGCCTCATCTAAAAATTTATTTTTACCATCAACCAAAGCTTCAGATTCCAAAGCTGCTATAAAATTTGATTTTTCCAAATCAGACTTTTCTCCAAAATTAAGAGGTGAAAAAATTCTTAATATTAAAAGGTTGGCAAATAGATTTCTTCAAAACATCTAATTCTTTACAACCTCAGGGCCTTCTTACAAACTGTTCACAGTATTTCATGTATACTCAGATTGCCTTTTTTCCCCCACAGAAACACTATCTGCCTATTTCCCTCCAAATATCTAGCATAATAAAATCAAAGATATTTCTATTAAGTAGCAGAACTCATATGTCCTTTTCTTCCCAAAAATGTAGCCTTCTTTGATTGAACATTAATTATTAAACTGGGATTAGTAAGTAAATTGTGGTAAATGCAGATAATGTAATTCTCTACAGCAATGAAAATGAATCACAGCTTCAGGACCAACATGGATAACACTGATCAAAACAAGCAAGTCACAAAGAATGCAAAACACTATGAAAAAATTCATATTAAATTTTTAAAAGGACAAAACAAACAATATTCTGTAAAAATTCACATTTGAGAGTAAAAACAGAAAGCAGGGAAATGATCATCATAAAATGAAGATAACAGATACCTCTGGAGTAAGAAAGGGGAGTATGATTAGGAAGATGATTCTAGGGTGCTAGCAAAGTTCTATTTCTTGATCTGGACCATGGTGAAATGCTTTATAACTATTCTTTAAACCATACACAAATGTTTAATGCCCTCTCCTCTATATATGATCTCTAACCATTTTTTAAAAGAAAAAATAATTAATAATAAAGTAGACTGTTACATTTAAAACATGGTTTTTGTTTTGCATTTTTTATTACAAGAAATTTTTTTTTAAGATTTATTTATTTCCTTTATTTATTCTACCCCCACTTGCTGTCTGTGTCCATTCACTGGGTGATCCTCTATGTCTGTTTCCTGCCCTCTCTTCTCATCCTTCTCCTCCAGTCTTCACCAGGATTTGATCTTAGGGACCTCCTGATGTGGGAGAGAGGCGTTCTGCCACCTGCGCCACCACAGTTTCTGGTTTTCAGCGCGTCTCGTCTTAGCTCTCCCCTGTGTCTCTCCCTTGCTGTGTCATCATCTTGCTGCATGGCTCGGCAGGGTCTGATTTGCCACACACATGCACGCGGGTAGGTGGCTCACCTGCATGCCTTCTACTTTTTTATTATTTTTTATTTTACCAGGAATTCCCAGGTATTGAACCCAGGTCCCTCCATATGGCTGACAGACACCCAACCATTTGAGCCACATCTGTCCCCCTACAAGAAATATTTTGAAAGCTAGCAAACAGAACTACCAAGATCACACACACTAAGCAAATCAACAAATAAGCAAATATTAAAAAACAAATTCCTACTCAGTGCTAGAGCTACAAATTCTCATTGAAGTGGACATGAAATAGGATCTGGTAGTCTGTATTTACAATTTGTATTATTAACATGTTCTCCAGGTGATATCACCAGGGAAGTTTGGAAAATATAATTTTAAAATAACAATATAATACCCTCACGGTAATATAGTGGAGAAAAAAGGAAAGTAGTATATAACAGAATAATATGTCTGTCAACATGTGAGTGCTTGAACATGACTACAGTAGGACATAACAAAGAAGACAGAACCTTGCCTTTACGAATAATGAGTAAGTTTGGATATAAGGAAAGCAAAAAGATCAGCAACTATTCTGTAAAAGAAGAACAAGAAAATGTGAGAGCAGAAGAATGCGGGTCACAAGAATAAAAACTAGTGCCAAGATAAGTCATAATAGATAGATGTATTTGTATCTGACAAGAGTAATTGGGACATAACCCTAACTGAAATAGGAATAACAGGCCAAGACAAAGTCTAGATCGTCTAGGTGAGAAAATGGAGAATTATGATATCCTTGCAAATAGGATGGTCCTTATTCAAATTGTGTGGTCAAAATCATTCTTTCTGTTAAGACTTGGTACAGAGTTATGACAAAACATAACAGAGGAGCAGATATGGCTCAAGTGGTTGAGCACCAGCTTCCCATGTATAAGATCCTGGGTTCAATCCCTGGCTGAGGTACCTCAAAAAAAAAAAAAAAAAATCACAGAAAACATATTTTGAACACCCCCATGTCAAGAAAGACCCCCCACAAACCAGCAATCTCATCTCATAAAAAAAAAAGACACTATCATGCCCCAGTATACTTCCATATACCAGTTAATCTCCCAAACCAGAAAGTTTTATTTTTACAATGTTTCACATAAATATCACCACTATCACTATAGTTTACATTGATAGAGAACTCAATTTAATGCCAGGCATTGTGCTAAGTATCTGACATGCACGTTTTTCTCCATTTAATCCCCAGGACAACCTTGTAAAGTAAAACAAAAACAACAAAAATGACACAGGGAAAAATAAACCATCATTCCACAGTTTTCCTATTTTAGGGGACTTGATTCAATGCAGTAAGTACTAGACTCTGACTGACTGAATAAATGACCAATTCTCTTACCCATCACCCCTTCAATCAACACAGAATTCCTGAACAAAAAGCCGAACATGCCCAACGATCCACACACAGTTTAGGTATTAAGTAAGAAATTTTGTTCTACTACATCAATGGTGAAAAAGTATGGGAGATCCAATCAACGTACACCATTCCCATTGATTATAACAACTGTTCTTTTTGTAAAACATCACCCCAGAACTCTGTTTTTGGCCTTCTTTTCCATACACCACATTCTCTCTTGACAAATGTCTACAACCTGCCTTCACACTTACCATGACCCCAACTCCTCTTAACCGCCACTATTTTTTATTTATTTATAATATTCATTACATTCTATTTACTATAAAATTGCTTGATTATGTTTATTGTTTAGTGTTCATCTTTGCTGTAAGAACATATAAACTCCTCAAAGACAGCAATCTTTATTTTATAGGTATATTCCAAGTGCCTAAAACAGTGCCTGGCAAGTATTAGGTATAGAATGAATGCCCAAACAATCTCTCTTGGTATCAGCTTCCACAGAGTCCATGAATGTGGCCACCTGCTGTTAAATATGCTAAAAAATGTTTAAAATTTTAGCATTAAAAATATAAATGTATAAAAATATGAAACAAAACAACTTAATACATGAAAACTTGGAAGGGACTGTGGTTTTTATTTTCTTTGTATTTAACTGCATATTTCAAAATAAAAAACTTTTTTATAAATCTATTTCATTCATTATAACATAATCATTTGACTAAAGACCAAAAGAAAATCAGAAATCTTAAGGGAAATCTATTCCACACCCTCAACCTTTATATGTATGCATTACTTTTACACAGAAAAAGAATTTTTTAAAAAGAGAGCGGGAGTGGATGTGGCTCAAGCAGTCAAGTGCCCATCGCCAACATGGTAGGTTCCGGGTTCGGTTCCCGGTGCCTCCTAAACAAACAAAAACAAGCAAACAAACAATGAGCAAAACAACGAGCAAATCGGCAAGGGAGCCAACTCTCAGGGGAGCCAACTCAGCTCAGTGGTTGAGCACCAGCTCCCACATACAAGGTTCAGGATTCAATCCCCAGTCCCGGTACCTCAAAAAAAAAAAAAAAAACAAGAGAGAGAGAGAGAGCACGCAAGCAACAGGGTTTTGTAATTAATTCACATGTTTATTTACAATTTGGAGGGAATGAAATGATTTCTTCTAAAGTGAAATATGCAGTCAAAAGGAGTGCAGAGTAGTTTTTGAGCTGAGAGCTAACAAACCTGAGCTTGTCATATTCTCTCTGTAAGCACTGAACTGTTTGCAAAAGATTCCATTCCACACTATAGTCATCATTACTTCCATAAAGGTCAAATGCAGCAACCACTTGGGCTCCTGAGGCACAGGCATCAGCTAGCAGGGCATCCGACTCCACCACAGGTGATAGCTTGATTAACTGTGATGCCATGGCTTACAAGCATCCCATTTACCACTGGCAAGGCGCTCAGCACTGTGTCAAGTACAAAGGCATGACCAAACCAATCGCAAAAGCTCATCATTTTGTGTCTATATCCTGGAATCACTCCAGGCACCAAGTTTGTATTAGTAAGATCCAGACATGAGATAGAACCCACGTAGTAAGTTAAACAGGAGGTGTTTCATATAAATAATTATTAAACCATTCTAGGCTAGTAACAATATGTAAAGAGGGATTAAAAAGAGGCACAAGGAAACTTCTGCAGGTGATGGATATGTTCATTAACTTCATTATGGTAATAGTTTCACCATTATGTAAATATGTAAAAGTTTATCAAACTACATTTTAAATATGTACAGTTTATTGCATGTCAATTATAACTCAATAAGGCTGTTTTTTTATTTTTTAAAGAAGAAAAGAGAAGTATTAAACTATGATAGGAGAATAAGGCTGAGGGAGAGTCCCCAAAGACAGACAAACTTGGAAGAGGGGTCCCCTTCCCAAGGCTGGGGTTCAGTGAGAGAGGATGTGGTTGCAACCCACTAGATAACAGAAAAGTTCACTAGGTTGCCCAGACCAGAGCTGGTCCAAAGTAGTCAGGCAAGCAAGAAACAACCCTCTGGTGCATAGGTAAGCTGGGGCTGTTGCTGTTGGGAAGGTGTGCAGAGGGAGTCAGGGCACTGTTGCAGGAACAGGGCCTGGACTTTGCAGTGTCCATGTAGAGAGGGCTGCAGAAAACAATCCCCTGGGGAAGAGGCAAGCCAAGGGGGGTGGGCAGGCACACAAAGGAGTCAGGGTACTGTTGCAGTTACAAGGCCTGGATTATGTGTGTCCACATCAGAAGGTCACCAGGCCTGGACTGGGGCTGCAAGGTCAATAAGGGCATGTGTGCTCTGCGTGTACAGCTGGGGCAGAGGACCACTGGGTGGCCCCACTCATATGCACCACTGACAGCAGGAACAAGAAAAAAAAAACACAGCTACCAGAACTAGGAGCAGAAAACCCTTTCTTTCAACAAGTTTCCTTATGCACCATGTACTAATAAAGATTAACATCTTGCCCTCTCTGTAAAGGAGAAAATGTTTAAAGAATGCAGTACATTTTCTCAGAATGGGTATTGAAAGGTGAGTTTGGAACACACAGACAAAAAATTGATAAATGGCACGATTACCCTTCTGTTCTTAACAGTATTTAAATAAGGAAGTACTTCTTTCACTTAACAATAGGGAAAAGAGGAAAGTGAATACACAGCCATTAGTATGTCATCAATGAGCAGAGTCTGAAACGAACAACCACAATCTCAGTCTCTTTGAAGTACCATTTTTTTAAGTCATACAAATTTCTTATTCTAGCAGACTGTTAACCATGCCTGTTTTAAAATAAAAATGTTTAAAATTATATAGCAATTTATTTGATTAATTTTATTTTCCCAAATCCTTGAGAAAAATTAATGCTCTTGGTAAATACAGCAAAAAAGTATATAAAAAAGATACATGTATACCATTACACAGTATACTCCTGGAGTGTAGGCAGACCAATTTGAACGACACAAATAAATTATCCTACTTTGTTTTTTGTTGTTTTTTTTTAATATTTTTCCTTTTTTTATTTTATTTTATTTTTATTTTATTTTATTTTATTTTTTTGGTTACATATCCCCCCCTTTCTGCTTGCTCTTGCTGTGTTCATTTCTCTGCGTTCTTCTGTGTCTGCTCTGTCTCCCCCGCTGCGGCGACGCACGGAGCCAGGTTACCGCGCAGGCGGCTCTGCTCTGCTTGTGGGCGGGTCTGCTTCCGTCCCCAGGTGGCTTTTTGCTCCGTTCGCAGGCAGCTCGCTCTGCCCGTGGCGGCTTTGCCCTGCCCCTGGCGGCTTTTTGCCCTGCCCATGGCAGCTCTGCCCCTCCCACGGCGGCTTTGCCTTCTCAGGCGGTCTGCCCGCTCGGAGAAGTCCCTGGGAACTGAACCCGGGGCCTCCCATGTGGTGTACCAGCACCCTATCCACTGGGCTATACAGCCGGCCCCAAATTATCCTACTTTGGAAAGCGATATATAAAGTTTTAAAATCTAATATTTGTAACAGTCTTTTAAAGCTTTACATATGCAAACAATCCATAACAAGTACTTTTAAAGGCATTTTTACTTATTTTATAAACAACTTTTCATAATAACCAATTGAAAAAAATTGCGAGTAATATTAAATTTATCACAGATTCACAGAAACAAATGTCAGAGAAAACATAGGCAATAGCAAATCCAGAGGTAGAATTTAGACACTACCACGACCACATCCTCCTCCCAATGAAACACAGCTATTATTTTACCAAGCAAGTCACAGTGATTACCAGATTGTCCTTTCTGCACCTTTGTCAAAAATCAATCAACCTTATTTGTGTGGGTCTATTTTTGGACCTTCTATTCGGTTCCAATTTTCTATGGGTTTACTCTTTCACCAATACCACATTACTCTAATTCTTGTAGTTTTACAGTACATCTTTTTTTTTTTTTTTTGGTTTATTTTTAATTTATTACATATCCCCCCTACTTTCTGCTTGTTCTTGCTGTGTTCATTCTTGCGTTCTTCCGTGTCTATATCCACAAAGAATGCTGCTGTGCTTTTGATTGGGATTGCATTGAATCTGGATACAACTTACCAATCCATGAACATAATACAATGCATCCATCAAAATCATAAAATTAACATGATAAATTACTTCCACCTAATCTTCAAAGTCCATCCAATTTTTGCAAATTATTTCAATAACGTATTTTATTCCAAAAAGATCCACTTGAGAATTATTGTTGCTTTTAGGTGTCATGTCTTTTTACTTTCTTTCAGTCTAGAACAGTCCCACATTCTTCCTTGACTATCAAGAGTTTGACACTTGAGAGTAAGATTATCAACCAGATATTTTATAAAACCTCCCTCTATATGGGTTTATCTGATAGTTCTTCAGGAGTAGATTCAGGTTTTACATCTTTACAGGGACATCACAAAAGTGACGTGGCACTTTTCTCATTATATTCCATCAAGTGGCCCAAGATTTCAATCTGTCCTATTGCTTAAGGTGCTGTCTGATAGACTTCTCCACTGTAAAGTTATTCATTTCCTCTTTGCAATGAAAAAGAATTTTGTTGGTGAGGTACTTTAAAACTATGTAAATATTAATTTTCTATTGCTGCTGTAACGAAGTACCACAAACTGAGTGGCCTAACAACACAAGTTATCTTTAGTTCAAGCCTGACACAGAATCACTTCGCTAAAATCAAGGTGTCAGTACAGCTGTGTTCTTTCTGGAGGCACTATAAAAGAGAACCCATTTCCTTTCCTTTTCCATCTTCTAGAGGCTGCCCACATTCATTGGCTCCTGGCCCTCTTCCTGCATCTCCAAAGCCAGCAATTGCAGATTGATCCGTTTCACATCACATCATTCCAATATCCTTGTCTTGCCCCTTTTCCACTCTATTTTTTTTTAATTAGAAAAGTTGTATGTTTACAGGGAAAAAATTCTGTAGAAAATACTGAGTTCCCATATAAGCCTCAATTATTAACACCTTGCACTGGTGTGGTACATTTGTTACAATTGATGGAAGAATATTACTATTATTGCACTATTAACTATAGTCAATTGTGTACATTAGGGTTCACTGTTTGTGTTGTCTAGTCCTACATTATTGTTGATTTTTAAGTTTTTATTCTAGTAACATATATATAACCTAAAATTTCCCCCTCCTAACCACATTCAAATACATAATTCAGTAGTGTTAATTACATTCACATTGTTGTGCTACCATCACTACCATCCATTATCAAAACTTTTCCATCACCCTAAACAGAAACTCAGGACAATTTAAGCATCAATTCCCCATTCTTACCCCCACCCCAGGCCCTGGCTTCTTATACTCTAGTTTCTGACTCTATCTCTTCTACTTTTAAGGACCTTTGTGATTACCTGGGGTCTGCCTGGATAATCCAGAATTATCTCCCCATGAAGGTTCTTAATTTAATCACATCTGCAAAGTCCCCTTTGCCATATAAGATAACATATACAGAGGTTACAGGTATTAGTACCTGGACAAATTTCGGGGGCCATTATTCTGCCTACCATAGTAATTATGTCATATCTCAGTAAAGGTTCAATTCATGAGCTCATGTATTTATTTATATCAGTATGCAATCATGAAATGCTGTTTTATTCAATGGGCTAGAATCTGTTACTGTAATTACTATTTTTATGCCTGGATTGTCCCCCAGTTTGGTCAGTAGGGGGTCATTCAAGCTGGCTTCTATGTCATTTTCACATGTCCCCATCATTCCTGAGTACTTGTTTGTTTCCTGGCATAATTTTCCAGCTCCATCTTGTACTTTTCTTGCCCCAGCACTGAAAGTAACTATTTCTCCAAGAATACCCTTGTTTGTAGGAAACTTACACTAAAGTATTTGTGGTTTATGAAGCATCAGATTGGCAACTTACTCTCAAATGATTCAGAAAAAAAGTTATTTGTACTGTTCTTGCAACTCTTCTGTAACTCTGCGATTATTTGAAATAAAAATATACTTTAATCATGTCTTCCAAATCTCAAAATAAGTTATTTGGGGCTTTTCTAAATATCGGTAGTATAAATGACTGAAAATTTAACAGAATAAAAATCACAGTGGTTTCCCTAAGAACCTGATATACTGAATTTAGTGTTTAAAATTTTAATTATAAAGACTATGAAGAGCTGTAGTATACAGATCAGACTTCTATCCTGATTTCATCATTTACTGAATTAAGTTAATGCAATTTTAATTAACCGCGAATCGTCATACATTATTCATTACATTGCTATCTAATGAGATTTTTATAATTTCTATATACTAGCAATGAATTATCCAAAAAGAAAATTTGAAGAAATCAATTCCATTTACAATAGCATCCAAAAGAATAAATACCTAGGAATAAATTTAACCAAGGAAGTGAAAGAAAAATAAGTGCTGGTGAAGATGTGGAGATATCAGCACCCTGGTACATTGCTGGTTGGGATGTAAAATGGTGCAGTCACTGTGGAAAACACTTTGGCAGTTCCTCCAAAAGTTAAACATAGAATTACCTTACGATCCAGCAATTCCACTCCTAGGCCTATACACAAAAGAGTTAAAAACAGGTACTCAGGAAAGCAGATGTGGCTCAAGCAGTTGAGCACCCACCTCCCACATGGGAGGTCCTGGGTTCAGTTCCGATGCCTCCTAAAGAAAAAACAGACAGACAACAAGCAAAAAACAGGGGGCCGGCTGTAGCCCAGTTGGTAGGGCGCCGGTTTACCACATAGGAAGCCCCGGGTTCGGTTCCCAGGTCCTCCTCGAGCGGGCAGACCACCTTGAGAAGGCAAGCTGCTGCGGGCAGGGCAAAGCCACCGCGGGCAAGACAAAGCCACCACGGGCAGGACAAAGCAACCACTGCGCTACATCAGCTCCCATTCTCTTAGGACTGGTATTCAGAGATATTTCCCTATCACTGGTTCCTCTGTGGGATGATTTCCCTCTGGAATTTCATTCCTTCTATAAAGTTTAACTGTTTATCTCTTGATCATTAGAAATTAAACCTGAATTAGGGGCACATTCAATCAATTATGATACAACAAATTTATATTATAGCCCCTAGAAAAGATTCTAAATAAATTGTTGCAGCTGACCAGAAGCTCTCTTATCAACGAGCAGAATATATCAAACTTTCAGTTGTCTGTTCAATTTTCATTAATGTGGCTACAAACATTTAAATGTTTGAATATTCTAATATTTCATGGTTACTGATACCCTAAAAACATAAACTTAACATTGTTGTTCAGACGACTGATTCCTTCAGTCTATAAAAATAACATAAATATCTGCTTTATCCCTCACCTTTTCTCATAAAAGCAATGTAAGGGTAGATATAAAAATGCCAGATTATGCTACATCCTGCATAAAATTCCTTGGCAGATCAAGCAGCTTTTAAATAAAATTCAAAACTAAATTGTGACTTAGTAGGGAACTTCTTCATAAACTGGCTCCTGGCTATATCTCCAGCTTAGCCCTTGCTATTCTTCCAGTCTTTCTTCTCTCTAATCATACTGAACTTTCTCTTCTTGCAGCCTCTCATTGTTCTTTAAAGTTCAGGTCTAGTCTTATCTCTTTGCTTTCTATGGAACTTTGAGGTATGTGTCTCCTCTGTGCCACCACAATGGTAACAAAACTAATTTAAATTGTTCATCTCTCCCATTATTCTTTAAACTCCTTAAAGTTAGAGACTAAATTGTATTCGTAGCATCTATTAATAGCAAGATGAGAGGCAAGTAGCTGTTATATAAATGAAGGTATGAAGGAGTCAGTGAATAAGATCCAGTGTTAAGTTCTAAACTATTATGGCTTATTTTTCCTTTACAAATCCCAAAGGGCAGAAACTATATTAGGCCATATTTTTAAAAATTACAATGCAGTCTTAATAAATAACATCACAGATAACATTAATGTTGTGAACATCTTTTTTTCAACATTTAGTTGGTTAACTAGGAGTATAAATTTAGTCTGATTCTCATTCAATGAAAGCACATGATCAGCTCTATTTTATCTACATTAATAAAGTGAAACATTACTGCCATAAATATTTTATAAGAAGTCTTAAAAGCAAACTTTTAAACTGGAAAATGTCAAGTACCTCATTTTACAGATGAGGAAATGAACTGAGAAGTCAAGTTATCGGCTAATCAGTAGGCAAGTTGGGTAACATCCAGATTCCCTTAACGTGGATGTGTTCAGCTACAATATAACCTTATTTCCACTTCATCCTTATAGTTAAACCAGGCAATGAAATTCATAGTATACTTCTCTTTTTTTCCCCACAATCAATCTAGTGAAAACATGGGCCCTTAATACCTGCTACATTTAACTCATTCCTTTCTGTTTAAGATCTGCTGGGGACTGAATCACGTTCCCCACAAAAGTCATGTTCAGGTCCCAACCTCTGGTCCTGTGGGTATGAACCCATTTGTAAATAGGGCCTTGGAAGATATTATTATTTAAGGTGTGCCCAAACTGAATGAGGGTAGGCTTAAAACAAAATGGCTGAAGTCCTCATAAATAAAGGAAGTTGCACAAAGAAGGAGAAGCCACTAGGAACAGCCAGAAGCCATAAGTCAAAAGAACCCACAATAAGGAGATGCCGCCATATGCATTGCCATGTAGTGGAAAAGCCAACCGACCCCAAAGAATGCCGCACAGTCAGAATATACCAACCCCAGGGGGCAGCAACCCTTCTGGCCTCTGAAACCATAAGACAATAAGTTACTCTTGTTAAGCCAACACATTGTATAGTATTTGTTTTAGCAGCTGAGAAACTAATACTCTGCATTTTTCTATGAAACATGACACAAGAGGGACAGGCTATTTATACTCAGGATGCCTGGGTTCAAATCCCAGCTACTCCACTGAACTACCTGTTTGACTTCAGGAAGTTATATAACTTTGATGTCTTAGTTTCCTCATTTATAAAAAGGGGATAATAGTACTATCTTACTATCAATTACTGTTGAGAGAATTAAGTGAGACAATATAAAGTGTTTAGAATTGTATCTGGCCATAAACAATGTTAGCAATTATTTCTGTTGTTATTTATATGCTATGATATGTAGATTTTTGACAACACCAACCATATGTTCTCATACTCCCAAAACAACTTTTGTGTAGTATAAAATCTTTGCAAAAGTTTAATACTATTTTTATATATGCTCAATATATAAAAATATTACATGAATATGTAATATTCAGATTACAAGAATTTTTATAAAAATTCTTTATTAAAAGGAATTCACTTGTCTACTAATTCTACTTCCTCTTTTGAAAGAAGTTAAAAAAGGGAAGAAAGTTAGTAAGCTTTGTTATGTCGTGTGAATCTACCACATGCAATGCCATATGGTAGAAACAGTACAAATGGCTTAAAACACTATTTTGATTCAACTCATTTTAGCTTC
>PVKH010019260.1:0-14908 GCA_004027955.1 Chaetophractus vellerosus
CCTGCCCGTGGCGGCTTTTGCCTGTCCGTGGCAGCTTTTTGCCCTGCCCACGGCGGCTCCGGCCCGCCCATGGCGGCTTGCCATTCTCAAGGCGGTCTGCCCGCTAGGAGAGGTCCCCGGGAACCGAACCCAGGGCCTCCCATGTGGTTTCCCAGCGAGCTCTTTATCCACTGAGCTATCTAGCCGGGCCCTCATTTTTTAAATATAGTGTGAGCATATAGCAGAAGTGGGGAAATATAAAATTGTGATTACTTATAAATTTACTCAATACCCACCCCCGGCCTTTGAGCAAACAAAAGTTCCTACCTAATACCTTATTCAGAGGTCACTTGTTCAGCAAACTCATGCCACTTAGAATAGAGCCTTAAAATGAGAAAATAAGCAAAATACTTATTATAGATACAAAATAGATATCCCAAAGCTGGATGATAAAACTCATGCATTTTATCTGTATCATTGGGGAGCCATAAAGCCCTTACACTTAGTTGGGCTAATAGTTATCATATGCCTGTTGATGGTAAAAGAGTTTACAGCAAACCAGAAATAGCAAATTAGAAAGGAAGTTATGGGTAAATTTCTTGAAAAGCTGATTTTGGCCGCAAGTATCTTATTTCATGAAGTTGGAGACTCCACTGTGAGTTGTGCCATTAAGAAAGACAAAAGCTGTCAATTGCATTATTTTTTTAAATATTTATTTTGAAATAATTTCCAACTTATAGGAGAGTTGCAAAAATAACACAGACCCCGTACAGAAAACTCCAGTATACTCCCCACTCTCCCAGATACCAAGATCCACCAGTTTTAAAATTTGACGTATTTGTCTTATCACATTCTATCCATCTATAAATCCATCATCTCTCTCTCTCTCTCTCTCTATCATCTATTTTCTAAACATTTGAGAACAGCTGGCACATATACTCCTTGAACATGTAATACTCCCATGTACATTTTCTAAGAATAAGGATATTCACTTATAGTCACCTTAAGAGCAGTTATCAAGTTTAAGAAATTTGACATTGATATAAAGCTAACATTCTATATCCACATTTATTTCATATGTCCCTTTTGAGCCTTTTCTCCTCCATTCTTAGACCCCATCCAGGACCATATATTATATGTAATTGTCATCTCTTTGGTTGTTCTTTATTTTTAATTGTGGAAACAAATATGTAACAAAAATTAACCTTCCCACACTTCTGAGCATACCTGTTACAGTTTGATGTAATTATGAATTCCAAAAATCCATATTGAATCATGCTTGTAAACTGATCTGTTCATCTGGGCATGATTAGGTTATGATTAGGGGGTTGACTGGGCTGCATCAGTAGGGCGTTGAGCCCCACCCCTTGGTGGGTGTGGTCTCAAGTATAAAAGGCAAGGCAGAAGATTTGAGAAGCAGATTTTGGAGAAGTAGTTCTGATGTTGGAGAGGGCCGTTCACCTGATAGTCTACAGCTGACCTTGTGGAGGAAGCTCTAAGCCTGGAGAGAAACGCAGCCCAGGCAGGAGAGGAACCCAAAGGCTTGAGCCCTGGCAAATGCCGGCAGCTGTCTTGCTCCAACACGTGAACTTTGGTGAGGGAAGAAACTTATGCTTTGTGGCCTGGTAACTGTAAGTTTCTACCCCAAATAAATACCCTTTATAAAGACCAACCAATTATTCTGTTACTGTGGTTTTCAACTCTGTTTGGTTCCTTTTCATAATTTCTATCTCTCCATTGATATTCTCTTTTTTTCCTCTATTTTTTACTAATGTCCCTTAGTTCCTTGTCCATATTTTTCTTTAGCTCCTTGAGCATTTTTTAGGACCATTTTTTAAAAGTCTTTGGTATATCCCAAATATGATCTTCCTTATTTTTATTTGCTAATACTTTAATCATCTCCTTTGCATGGGCCATTGCTTTCTGTTTCTTTGTATGTTTTATAATCTTTTGTTGAAACCTGAACATTTTGATATCTAATATGTTCTTACTGAAATTTAGACCCTGGGGTGTCTCTTCCTTAAGGTTGTATCCAGCTAGTGTTATAGCAGAGATTTCCTTGAATGCCAGGAGTTAAAAAGAAAAGAAAAACTAGAAGGAAAAGAAAACACCTTTCCCAATCTTCGAAGATTGGCCTTTGCAAGTGCTCTCCTTCGGGCTTGTTTAGCCTATGGCGAATTTGAAGAATAGCTCCAGGCAAAGCATATGGTCTTCCCTGGTCCTTTCTGGACGTTTCTTGTTTTGGGCAATGCTCTTGTGGCCCTCAGAATTCCCTTGTTTACATGGATATGAATGTCCTCTTTTCCCTAGCAAACAGCATCTCCTTATGGTCCCAGGTTCTGCACATTTTGTCCCACAGCTTGTGGTTCCTTGTCAGGGGCCTCCATGACTTGATTACTCTCCCACAGTATTCTGTAGGAGAACTCTGTGAGCTGCCTCTACACACATGGCAAGTTCTGGGATGGCAAGCCTGCCATGAGTGTCCTGGGTCAGTCCTTCAGGATGCCACCAGACAGATTGGGCCAGACATACAAGCTCCCAGTATGTACATGAGAGTTGCCCCACTCCTTCCAGAACTGCAACCAGGGACTTGCACTGGGAGCACTGGCCGACTATGTGGCAAGCCAGTTGGGGGGGGGGGGCGCAGCCATAAGCCATAGATCTGTGAGATTCTACAGTTTATAGCAGGGATTCTTAATCAGGGGTCCATAGACCCAAAGATTTCAGGGAGTCCATGAGCTTGAATTGAAAAAATTCAACTCGATTAGATGTTTAACATGATAATGCGTGTTGCCTTGTCAAATACTACATCACAGTTTGATGTTTATATTCAAGATTCACAACAACAGTCTGCACATTGACATGTCTTTAAAAAATAAAATTTAACTTTAACTTTCCTATATTTTTGATGTATTGTATTATTATTTAATGTGTTAAGAAAGAAACATATGTATAGTATTATGTTTTTATTTTAGTAACTATTTCAATATAAGTAACTGATTTCCTTTGTAATTTTATTTTATGCATTTAGAAACATTCTTGTGGGGATGTGTTGGTGTGGGTATAATATATTTATTAAATAATACACAGTATAGTGTGGACTTAGTATGCTTTTTATTTGGATGTACCGTGTTCTGAGTGCGATAGATAACTGCCTGCAAAAAGGTTGGTAAAGATGGCGGAAATGGTTTTATGGTGCTGTGGGAAAACTCAAATTTCTAAATGTTTGCTGAGAATGACCATTAGAACAAATGTTTAACCATGTTAGGTTATCAGGTATTGAAATTATGGGAAAGTTGTAAAACGTAATTTTGAAATACCCTAAAATTTAATTTAAAGACATGCTGATATTGAGTGTCATAAACCTATCTGCTGCTACATTCTGAGAAGGGGTCCGTGTTTTTCACCTGACTGGCAAAGGGGTCCATGGAACAAAAAAGGTTAAGAAGCCCTGGTTTATAAAATGTTTTTTTTTTCTTGATTTGGGACACACCCTGTTACTTCAGTCCTTTAACCTTTTTCTGGAGCCTTGAGAAAACTTTTTCTGCAAGTTTTTGTTGCTCATTCAAATCTTCTTTGGGGTCACAGAGCCCTGGAATATCTCACTCTGCCATCTTGATTGGGGCCCCAGTTACATCTTGACACCCCATTAATTGTAAGATGCATCCTAGTTTCAGAGATGTTAAAGTGTGTGTGTGTGTGTGTGTGTGTGTGTGTGTGTGTGAAAGGTAATATGGTAATTTTAGTTTCAAATCTCAATTCTGTCATTTATTATTTGTTTGACTTGGGTCAGGTAACTTCTGAGCCTGTTTCCTCAATTGTGAAAATGAAGATAGTATAAAGTTAGGAAGACAAAATGAATTAGATCTGAAAGTGTCTGGTATTGGATAGCCGTTTGATATATGCCAATTTGGCTTTCTTTTCTTCCTTCTAAAACTTTTCATTGTTAAGATAACAGGAAGAGATCCCTGACAGTCTCCCAAAGAAATAAATAAAACAAAACCCTATATCCCATTTATCAGCTATATGAGAACTTAAAAAAAAAGTCCTTGTTGGAGCTGTTTAATAAAATATCAGACATCATTCATCTTCCCTCTCCCTTCCACCCCCTTCCTTATATATATATATATATTTTTTTAAGATTTATTTATTTATTTATTTATTTATTTATTTATTTATTTATTTATTTCTCCCCCCACTCCTCGTTGTTTGCATTCGCTGTCTGCTCTCTGTTCATCTTCTTTTTAGGAGACACTAGGAACTGAACCCAGGACTTCCCATGTGGGAGGGAGGCACCCAATCACTTGAGCCACCTCCACTCCCGCCCTCCCTTATATTGTAAGATAACACTGACTGGTTTCAGTGTGTTGATCGATACTGATAGAACCTAAGCATCAAAATAATGTTGATATTTTCACTATATAGGTTTTTAAAAAGTGTCTTTCAAGAAAATTTCCAAATCTTTCTTAAGTTGTGATGCTTTAGATCTCAATCTTTTAGTTATGATGATGCCATATAAATATAGCGTTAATCAGAGAGGGTGGATCTTTTTAATGATGAGGTTGGATTTTGTGATATTTGGCAGAATTGAGTATTCCTCATATCCCTATTTTCGTAAGCCCCAGAAAACCCAGAATGACAGTTTTTCTTGCGAATTAAAATATAATAGCTTTAATTTGTGTTTTATTTTGTTCTCTTTCAGAATTTTTCAGGCCACATTAAATTGATAGGATGAAAAAATTTAAGAGAAGGCTATCCCTCACGCTTCGAGGAAGTCAGACTATTGATGAATCATTGTCTGAACTGGCTGAACAAATGACTATTGAAGAAAGCAGCAGCAAGGATAATGGTAAGTATTTGGGCGAGGGGGAGATTCTTTCCCCCTTTAATTACTTTATAAATAGAATTTACTTTACAGATAAGTCCATAATAGCTTCCTTTTGTTTATTTCTCTTTTTCATTCCCTGGTTTCTAAGGAAACAGAAGACTATTACTTTTGCTTGCTTACTTGTTGGAATATTCCATTCTCACTCCAACAATGTTACTATATCTGCCCTCCAACCATGATGAATTCTCCTATCTCATGTATTTTCCCTTTTTTCAGTGTTTCTTAAGTAAGATTACATTGTATACTAATTATATAATATTATCCTAATTGTTAATAACTATTTAAAAATTAACATTTAAATATTTGTGTTATTCTTATAACCTAAGTTAATTCTGCTTAAAAGTACATAGAAAGTTTGTGAAATTCCTGTTTGTGGCTTCATCATAGTTTTATAGAATTCTGTATGCATATTGACTATCCACATGAATGACAAGTTTCATCACATGAGTGAATCTTATTTTGTATTTACTATAGAGGTCTATCCATAGTATTGAGTGCACTTATAGTAGGCAGGCATGTAATGTTTTACATATTTGAAAGCATTTTTTTACAATGTAAAGTAGTAGTACAACACATGTTAATATAAAATAAAAAGTGCTTGTAAAATTGAATGGATTAAAATCTTGAAGAAATATATAGATCAAGTCGACATATGCAAAACTAAATATCCCTAGGAATGTCATAATATAGCCAAGAAGGAGCTTACATGAATGGTTGTCAGTCTGTTATGATGTGCAGATTATCTGGCAACACTTCCTTGCTTGTCCCTAAAATTCTGCTGTTAGAGATTTATATCAGTGCTAAAATTATGAATATCCCCAACCCTTCCCACCAAATGCAAATGCCTGAGTTATGAGAGAGGAAAAGGTATAATGGAAAGGACTCTGAACTTTGAGTTAAAAGTCATGGGTTGGGGTTTGAGCTCTGCCACTTACTAGTTGTGTGGCTCTGGGTAAGTAATTTATTCTACCTGAGCTTCAATTTCCTTATCTTCTTTTCCTCAGAAGGGTCATGTTTCAAAATTACTTGGCTGTTTGTTGTCAGAGCCAGTACATTAGAACCCATGTTTCTTGACTTCAAAGTCTGCAGCATTACATCTTCTTTGCCATACCCTCTTCCTTTTGTTAAGGTTATCTACTGTTGTTTGTGAGGTTTTTTAAACATTGGGGAAAGAAAGATAGATAGATCCAGAGGAAATTTAATTGAATATAACTTATTTATATATACAGGAGGGAAGAAAATTGCATTTGGGCCAAATCTCAGAGATGACTTTGTAATGTCTTAACTTATTTTTATTCCTCTTGTCAGCTGACCTCTGCAAGATACATGGGGCAAAATCCTTAATTCTCTTTCGTTAATCATCTCTTCCCCTTGGATTCTGGGGTTTAGTTAAGCCCAGTGTGCCCATTTTTATGATAGAAGAGTCTTGCCAGTATGTTTGCCCATGGTGTTCAGGGGTAAAAATAAGCACAGTATACATCTTGATGAATGGCTTCTGGAATGTGTTTTTAATGTTTATTTAACTCTAAGACAAACATCTCCTTTAAAAATAAAAGACCATGAATCAAAATAAACATACCTTTTAGAGAGCTGATTGATATTTTAGCTTAATTACATATTTTCTGAAATATTTTAGTATTAACTATCTTAAAGCCACTTAATTTGGGAGGATTTTGAAAAGTTAGAATTTTTTTGGAGTAGGATGTATCATCTACATTATTAAAACTTCCTTTTATTATAATAATAACAACAGTAAGGAGAAAATAGGAGCTCTGTTGAGTTTTTTCTTGACCGGAGTTACTTGAAACAATACTTGAAGGAGTCATAAAAGATGTTGTGTTGCAGAGATTGCTGGTAACATAGGCTACCTCTGAGTCATAATCTGCTGTTTATTCCTTTTGTGAACAGCATAGGGATTTAACCAACAGCTTTGACAGAGATTCTATACCGTTTTGGATTCCTGTCAGTGTCTTATAGTTGTTTCCAACGTACTCTTTCCTTATGGAGTTTATTTTAGAGCATCCAAAGCTCCTAAGTTAGGTGTACACACAATCTAAGTCTAATTGTTAGTTTACCTAACCATATGGTTTAATGAATGGGAAGTGGTTGACTTTAATTTTTAAATGATCTTCTCACACACGATATAACTAGTTTATGAAGCAAAAGTCATCTTTGCTAATAGCCATATAATGACAATGCTATCTTAAGGAGTAGGAGTAATAAAGTTTATAATTTCCCTAAGTAAAGTGCCTTTGAAACCAATTATTGGTCTTCCGTCCCTTGTTCAATCACATGCGTGAGCATTATATAGAGCTGATGATTGTACAACATTGTGAATGTACTAAATGCCATTGAATTGTGCTCTTTAAAGCAGTTAATTTTATGTTATATGAATTTCCCCTCAATAAAAAATACATTAGTTCATCCGAGAAATTATACCTTTTCTTCATAGACTTAGTTTGCTTGATGAAAGTCTTAATTCTATGTTTGACACATCATAGAAAGTTATTATATTTCAGAATCTTGTCTTTAAAGTAGTTAGCCTTGAACTTATTTTTCCTGAATGAGAAGATATATTGAGATTATTGAATTTGATGGGGAGGATAGGTGACAATTTAAATATGAAGTAGAGACTGGAGAAAGGCAAAAATAATGTTTTATTGTATATATACTATATGGGGCTTCTAGGTGCAACTACAGCAAAAGTTACTATTGTGACAGAACTGAAATTCTTCAGCTAATGAACTGAAAGTTTTCAGGAGGTATGATAGAACAAACTTAACAGAATGTCACTTTTTATGATTATTTAGGATTGGAAGTAACTATGAAAGGCAGATTGAAGTGGTCAGATTTTCCAGATATTCCAATTTTTTTGTCCTTGTTCCTCATTTTGTGTACTGGGACAGTTTCTCATATTACTTGGAGTCAACAAATCCCAGTATTGTAGATATCACGAACCTTTGTCTTATTCCCAGGTTTCTTCCTTTCTCCTACTAATCTGATGCATTGTAGCAGTGATGGATAGCTTTTGACAATAGTGAATAATATATGGTTTGTAAGAAGTGCTGGTTCCTACATATAGCACAAGGACTATAAGAGTTTGAGATTGACAGTATTCACTTCATTGCATGTATTTAGGGTCTGGAATTGGATCAGATTAGTAGTAGTATTTAAAAGAGCAGGACTGGGAGCAGGGAATGAATGAGTAAGGTGGCCAAGAAGTTTCATGATCCTGATCATAGTAGCACCAGGTAGAAAGATCCAGAGAAATAAAATGTCAAATAACATTTCTCAGTAGAATTATAATGATTTCTGAGTTATGCTGTCAAAAATCATTGAAAAACCTTACCTGGAAGTAAGTGCTTTATAGAATAAGAAAGATCTGTAATTTTTCATATCGGTTTCCATTACTTTATAAAATACATAGTAGTATCATCTTATTGAGCTGGCTAGTTAATTGCTGTCATAATCTTGAAATGTTAGAATCTATTTTATGAATATCACGGGCCACATTCTCTCTCTATTAACTCCCCTTGTATGACTTCATCCAAACCTATGAATTTCAGCTATCTACTCCACAGTCTATATATCCCGTTAGGAGCTTTGTCTGATATCCATATTTGTATTTAAATGCCTACTTGGCTTCTCCACATAGGTGTCTAATAGGTATCTCAAACTTTTTTTTGTTGTTACTTGGGTTACTGCAGTGGTTTCTTTCTTTTGCTGTTGATTCCCAATAATCTATTCTCCATCAGCAACCAGAGTGATTTTTAAAAATTTTATTTTTAATAATTATAGATTCAGAGGAAGATGCACAAGATAGTACAGAGTGGTCCCTCAGGCAGATGTTCTCCACTACTAGTTAGGCATTTGGCCCTACCTTCAGTCTGGTCTTTTACTCTGATTAGATGGATTGAACTTTGTAAGAGCATTGAGTACCCTTTTGACTCATCCTTCCTCCCATAACCCTTTTGGCAGCCAGTATTAATAGAAGGTACAGGCCAAGTGACCTTCTTGGCCATTTTTCTTAGACCCATATCTTGGTCTTGTTCTGTGGGTCTTAACACTCACTTGGCAAAAGGAGCCTTTTAATTTAAAACTTAGAGCCACCTCCTCCCTGCCAGCTTCTCCTTTGTGCCTGATAAACCTTTGAAGGGTAGAGGCATTCCTGTGATCAGGAGCTTGATTGAAGTATATGCGTTTTACAGGAGAAGGGTTTGCTCTGTTTAGAGGAGAAGGTATTCAGAACAGCCAAGTTCTTTAAAAAATTCCTTGACTACTACCAATAAAAACTTAATTCTAATACAAAGGACTAATTGTGTATCACAGACGTCTTCATCATGTCCTTAGCGTATATTAGAGCTCTTTATTTGAAGTTGGAAAGGAATAATGAGATTCTCTGTAAATATTATAAAATAAGGAAATTTTCCCCCTTTATAGATCCAAAATTTAGGGGAATAAATTTCAGAACCTCTGTATTCTATACTTAAATACTTCTGTTTTATTCACCAATTGACATAGCTTTTGAGTAACTAGCAAATAGGGGTATGCGCTCCCTATTTTCATGTCTTTTATGCTACAGTGTGCCTAGTCTTAGAGGTAGACCCATAGTAGGAAGTCAGTAAATATGAGACTAGTATGGAAACAACACTGAAGATAAATTAAAATAAGCAAATTGATTAAAACTCTGTGGGTTGTACTTTTAGTTTTATGATTACTAACAATTTTTATTATATGAGAGATGTATAATTAAGTTATTAGACCAACTTCAAATATTTTAAAATGTGTTATTTTGTATGAGTATTTTTCCCTAGAAATTATTTTAATTCTAATACTTTGCACAGATAACTGAAGAAATGAGGTTAAATGTAATGTTCTCCATTATAACGTTTTATTTTGTTTTCTCAATCCTTCTCATGTGATCCTGAATCTTGGACTATTAATGGAATGACTTTTGGATACCGTGAACCACAGAGCCTATTGTGAAGAATGGCAGGCCTCCAACATCTCACAGTATGCATTCCTTCCTCCACCAGTACACAGGGTCTTTTAAGAAGCCCCCATTGAGGAGACCACACAGTGTTATTGGAGGAAGCCTTGGCTCCTTCATGGCAATGCCCAGAAATGGAAGCAGATTAGGTAATTTGATTGTCTTTTTTATTTAACTTTGTGATCGTTGGTCATTTATATAGTTAGGTTTTGGTTATATGGAAGTCAGCCAATCTTATTATCTTGTTTATCTTGTCAGGTAAAAATTAAGTTGAAAATAGAAGGGATCACAGAAAGAAGAGGTAGTTCTAGAGAGGTAGTGGTGCTGACACTATAAAGAAATAATATTTGGAAACCTGTTCACCTGAAGGAAACAAAAACCTTTAAGAGATGGGTGCAAGATTTCAAGATCACTGGCAGCTTGGGGTGGTGTTTAATTTAGTGTCATACCTTTGTAACCCTTCACATCATCACCATGTTATAGCCCAGCGCAATAATTGGTATACGTTATTATCACCTGAGTTGTTATTCCTATGTCATTATGTCCTGTTAAATAGCCAGGAAAAATAATTATTTGCAAGTTTCTGTTTGTTTATCTCTCTGTTCTTTTTTGATGGTGTCTTATTTATTTATAATGCTTTGGTTTTTAAAATAATTTTAAGCATAATTATTTTATAGTCTCATTAGATAATTATATTTCCTGAAGTTCTTACAGGTTTTGTTCTGCTGCTTGCATTGTCTGCTTACTCTTGATTTGGTAAATTATTTTCTCATGTGTTTCATAATTTTGAGTATGAGCTTATCTTCATTAGGGTTTTAGCAATGGGAAACCTATATTGCTTGTATCCTTACAGGTTTAACCCTACAAGAATGGTGTGCTGGAGTTGTGAGAGACAATTGTTAAATTTTCAGGAATTTTTCAAGCTGGTAGTTAAACATAGTAATTATTAAAATTTAAATTATATAAACTTACAATTAAGTAAGTTAAATTGAAAACAAAGGTTACTCAAAACTCACTTCCTCGTGAGCAGATGTAGCTTAAGTGATTGAGTGCCTGCTTCCTATGTCTGAGGTTCCAGGTTTGATCCCAGGTACTTGCCAAAACAAACAAACGAAAAAACCAACTCATTGGGGAGCGGATGTAGCTCATTGGTTGAATGCCTGCTTCCCATGTACGAGGTCCTGGGTTCAATACCCATTACCTCCCCAAAAATAAAAACAAAACTCACTTCCTAATTATTTTACTACATTTACTGTTATCTATAATCTTGGGGTTATTTCAATTGTATCTGTTAGTTAAAATACTACATGATGGTGTGTTACTGCACATTTCTTCCCAACTTATATGTTCAGTGATGTCATGTTGATAGGTAGAAATCGGCCATAGAGGGAGTATGTACAACACAAAAATCAGAAAACACTACAGATCAGGTTATGACTTATTGTTTATTCATTGTCTAGACCAAAGGTTGGCAGATTTTTTCTAGCAAGGGCCAGATAAAAATATAGGCTTTGTGGGTCATGTATGGTCTCTGTTGCGTATTCTGCTATATATATTTTTCACTTAACCCTTTTAAAATGCAAAATACATTTTTAGTTTATACAAAATTTAGTTCATTTTTAGTTCATACAAAAACAGCCCACATTTACCATCCCTGGCCTAGACTTAAGAACGTGATGTTGAGAATGTTAATAGGGCAGATTAAACTTAAGTGTCTGTCAGAATGTAGTTAACAGTCCATATGTCCTTTCTGTATGAGATTTGGAAAAATAAACTGTTATTCATAGCTTAGGCATTAGTTCCAAATTGCTTTGACAACTAATGAACCCACTACGTGTTGATATATTAGGTGGAGTTGTAAAGCAAAATATCTGAATTCTGCTTGGTTAACAAATGTATATTTGTAGCCCTTTTATGCAACAGAATTGACGAATGACGTTTTGACTTAAGCCTTCATTGTTTCACTTTCGTCTTGTTAATGGGAATGAAAATATCAACCAGTAGTCATGTTGGAACTAATACTTGTTTGGTAATGACATAAGCAGTTTCTTAATTTGAATCAAGTGACTCTCAAGTATTTATTCATAGTGTGAGATTAATAGATTAATAAACAGCCTTCTTTGTGCAGTAAGGCAGACTTATTAATACATTTATACACATATATATGTATATATATAAATACACATATGTATACATACATATATGTGTGTGTGTATGTATAAATAAAACTATGCCCTTTACTGAAAATGTAGCACTTAGAGGGCAGTGCCTTTATGTGGGAGAGTCTCACTTCCTTACTCTGTTACAAGGCTTCATCTCTTACCCCAGTGTGGCTGCTAAGCCCAAGCACCTTCTTAGCAAGATCACAACTCCCTCCAAAAAAGTGACAGAATCAGTTTCTGTATAACAGCTTTGGGTTTTCAGTTCTCACTTTGTTTTTGCTTCATGGGGATTACCCATACTTTCTTGCAAACTCTCCTGTTCACTTGACAGTATTAATTTTATCCAACATTTCCTTGAGGAATGAAGATTTTCAGATTTTGCTAGAAATGGAAGACATGGTTAAAGTATCTTGAAAAAGTGTGGCAGAAAATGAATGCATGGCCTCACATGTGTTAAATACCAAATTTTAACAGATGAGGAATCAATCACAAACTCATTGACTTTCACTGCCAAGTTAATTTTTTTCCCCAAACTTAGCATAACATTTCTCCAGAAATCTGCTTAATTGAAGTGTATTCATTTTATATATTGAGTGATTAAAAACCATTACCATTTGCAACTATTTATCACTGTAAATAAGAATTTTCTCAATATTACTTTACCAAGACAAAATACAGAAATTTGAATTCTGAGTCTGATTTAATAGGAGACTTGAGTTCAATTTTTTCTAAACTAAATAGTTCTTGTTTCATTTTTATACATAAATGTTCATTGAAAGTTTAAATTTGTTCACATAAAAAAATACTATTTTCATTTGTTTTTACATACTGGTATTTCATATAACATTTCATTTGAAAAAGAGGTCCAATCTAGTCCATTTAAAAAATTTCAGTTCATTATAATATTTGTTGAGCACCTTCAAAGTGCCAGGCACTTCATTCAGTTCTGGCAATATAAAAATGAATAAGGGAAACAGATGTGGTTCAAGCGATTGGACTGCCATCTACCATATAGGAGGTCCAGGGTTCGATACTCGGGGTCTTCTGGTGAAAGACAAGCTGGCCCACATGGAGTGCTGGCCCACACAGGAGTGCTGGCCCAAGCAGAGAACTAGTGTAGCAAGATAACGCAACAGAAAGAGACACAGAGAGAGACCATAAGAGACACAGCAGACTAGGGAGCTGAGGTGGCGCAAGAGATTGAGCGCCTTTCTCCCACTCCAGAAGGTCCCAGGTTCAGTTCCTGGTGCCACCTAAAAGAGAAGACAAGCAGACACAGAAGAACACAGAGCAGACGGCAAGCGCAAAACAACAAAGGGGCGGGGGGGATAAATAAATAAATAAGTAAATCTTAAAAAATACATGCTAAGTCCCGCCCTCAGGGATTTCATAATGTAGTGTAAAAATCACATGAACCAAAACATGCTCTTTAATACAGTAGGTACATGCACAAATCACCTGTGTCTGACATTAGAAAAGGCTTCATGGAGTGATGATACGTGAGCATAGTTTTAAAGAATGAGTTTACCAGGCTGATAAAAAATGAGAAAGGGCATCTCTTATGGGTAAAAAGAAAGACTCTTCTATGCTATGATTTTTACATGTCAACTGTCTATATCTTATGTATAGTGATAATAATTATGTGATTAGTAAGATATATTCATCTTTTTTAAGGTAAATGACATTTCATTTTCTGGTACAGATATTGTTCATGAGAATCTAAAAATGGGGTCAGATGGTGAGAGTGACCAAGCTTCTGGGACATCATCTGATGAAGTCCAGTCCCCTACAGGTGTTTGTCTCAGAAATCGTATACATAGACGGATCTCAATGGAGGTAAGTATTTAAAAAATGTAAATATGCATATGTATGTATGTATGTGTTTGTGTGTTTAAACAAACACATTATATATCAACTAGAGTAAATGCCCATGAAGGCAAAAAGACACTTCTAAGAGAGATGTTTCTTTTTATTCATGAATTGTAATCTGTAGATACTTTTTTTCTAATTATCAGCTATCCCAAGGCAAGAATACATTAATTATGTTTGTTTATATTCTGCAAAACAGCATTTAGGTTCTCTGTAAAGGAAATATGAATTTTCAAAAATTCCAGAAATCCAGAATGCTGTATTAGCAGAATTTTTTCAGAAAGTAAGATTTTAATTATAATTTTGGAGATTCATCTGGGTATTTTGTATTGGTTTTACTTCAGATTTTAAAAGGTAAAAATAAAACAAACACCAGCTTCCCCCCCATCTTGTTTTATAAATATGAGTATAATTTCCTCTATGGATCATTAGTACCTACTAATCCTTATAACACATAAAAGTTATTTCTCCATGTAAAGGAATAAAAGTTCATTTCCTTTTCCTTCTTAATGTTATGATATAGCCTCAAGGATAGACGTTGATTATGAATTTCACCATTTCATTATCATTTCAGTCTACATTATAAATTTTTTTCTCAAAAACAAAATTGAACATGTTTTGAAAGAAGAGTATTGTTAATTTTTTCAGTGCTGCTGAGTTTGGACTGTGATGATTAGAGAATCTGTCCTATTAGATGATTGCATTTTCATAATTAAAATTTGATTCTTAATCAGTTATGGAACCCAATCAGTTTTCATAAATTAACATTTCAACTCTTGAGTTCATATCACTGTGTATTAACTATGTCACAATAATTATAAAAAAAAAATATTCTTCTTCACCATGTATGTGATTTTCTTTATCATATGTTTAAAAGTTTCATTTACTATTAGAGTCTGTATCTGGACTTTCTCATTCTTTCATTGAACTATACTTGTTTCTCTCCCTCACCCCCAGGTGACACTCTTTTTTTTAAAAAAAGATTTTTTAAAAAATTTTTATTACATCCCCCCCCCCCCA
>PVKH010019261.1:0-14903 GCA_004027955.1 Chaetophractus vellerosus
TTTTAAAAGAACTTAGTCATCCAAATATAGTCAGTCTTCAAGGTGTGCTTATGTCGTATTCTAGGTTATACCTCATCTTTGAATTTCTTTACATGGATCTCAAGAAATACTTGGATTCTATCCCACTGTTCAGTTCACAGGCTGCACCAGGTCTTGCTGTTGTCCAGAAGAAGGTTAGTCTTTATCATAAATGCAATGGAAACCATTGAAGGAGTTTTAACTTTGTGTCGTGGTGGTGGTGGTGGTGATTAGATTGGCAATTTTTAAAGATTCCCAATTTTATATTTGTGTTTTTGCAATTATACAATATTTTAATTGAATCGTATCAATATTATTTTATGAAAATGAATGAAAAGTAGAGAAAATAAAATGCTGATCCTACTGGTCAGCAGTAAAGAATTCATAAACTTAATCCAATGGAAATGGAAATCCTTAATTGAGTCAAAATGTATAAAACTTTTGGTTCAACCATATTCTTATTAAACTAAAGGCAGTTGACTCTGTGTTCAATTCTGGGAATAAAGGTTTAAAAATTTAAAGAATATGTGCAAAAATATGCAATTAAATGCATGGCAATGGTTGGCTACCTATGAAAGTACAGAACACAAAATTCATCAAAATATTAGATACCTTAACTTTGAGGGAGAAGTCCTAGGTACAGCCACTTTCTAACCTTGAGACTCTGGACAGATCATACAGTTCCTCTGAGCCTCAGTTCCCTCAGACATAAAATAGTGAAACTAACCCCTTGAGTTAATGTCTATGAAAACTCTTTGAAAATGGTAAACATATGTGCTTTTACCCAGGATCTAAAGAAGAATTACCTACATATGTGTACAGGGAATGTGGTTGGGGTGGGGGAGATAGAGGGAAAAGGACAAGGGTCCTAAGTCCTCCATGCTTCAGGGCAGAATCACAGAGGCAGAACGTTCATCCCTCTATGTCTTCAGGTAGCTGGTCTCGAATCTGGCTTGTGAGCGAGAGGAGAGTCTTAGAGCAACTATGAGGATGAGGAAAACCTTGGACCCTTACAAGATGGGCTCTAGAATACAAAAGCATATCTGTTCAGAGGAAAATGTACGTATTTCCAGCAAAGAATTCTAATAAGGACATTGTGGGAAGTTTATCAGGGTTAAAAAAAATCTTTTTGAAATCCCCAGTTTTACATTTATCACTGAAGAGGCATAGTCTCAGAGTCTGATGGTAAAGGAATAAAAATAAACCAGCCATACACAGCTGGGACAGTAAATACTGAGCTTTGAAGAAAGTAATGAGTCACACTAGGAAGTAACTTTATACTTTTAATTAATATAAATATAATCCCCAGTGTTTATTTCATGCTTTGGGCAAAATAATGAATGAATGAACAAATGAGCAAATAAAAAAATAAACAAATAAGTAAGTAAGAGACGTCCTTTTTATTATGAAGGATAAAGTGGTTAGGCTGGATAGTTATCAGAGTTCCAATTCTCTTATCTTTTCCTAATTAAAAAAGATGCAGGCCAACTGAAAATCAGGACCACTGTGTTCTAACATTCTGCCTAAAATGGACTCTGAACCTTAGCAATGTTTTGAATATTTGGGAAGAAGGTCTGGTTGTATGGTGGTAAACACTTGTTAGTTTTCTACTGATATCCATTTTCCCCTAATTCTTTGCTTATAAAATCCCAATTTTGTTTGGGGTCCATTGTGTACTGTATTGATTGATTGACTTAGACCAGGGCGTTCTTGACATTTTGAGCTGGATAACTCTTTTTTTTTCTGGTGGCTGGCTTGCACATTGTAGGATGTTTAGCAGCATCCCCAGCCTCTACCACTAGATGCCAGTAGTACCCTCACCCAGTCATAACAAAACTGTCTCCTGACTTCAAGTGGGGGGGGGGGGGCGGGAAGGGGGAGTTGTTGCTGATTGAGAACCGCTTGCTTAGACTAATCATAGCACCCTGTTCCCCAATGCGATTGGTAAGTACTAAAAATCAGTCTGCTGAGATGGGAATGAAGGAGAGGTTTCTGGAAGAAAACAGATAAAATAGAAAAAATGTATTTGGTACCACTTCTCTTTACTCTCTCTTATCTTCCTTTTGTTTCTTCCTGCCTAGAACCCAGACATGATGCCTGGGACTCTGACAGCCTCTTTGAGACCATGAGATAACCACCATATGGGAGATGCCAAAAGAATCGCAGGGTTCCTGCTATCATTATGTCTCTGACTCGATGCCAGCAGGGGTCTTCCTCTGGATATGTTTGAAAAAAAATCCTATTTATTTAACCATGATTAATCATATTGTCTGTTACTTATAGAAAGACAAAACTTAACTGATGTACCCATACATAGAAACTGTCTCTTTGCACTCCATTTAAACCATATAGGAACAAAGAGAGAAGAGGAAGAAGGGATTCAAGGTAGGGAGGGGGCTTAAAGGACTTCACCTAGAAACTCTAGTGACAGGCATGTTACCTGAAGTAACTCACATGGTATAAAAAACAAAGGTGGGTCTTTGTAATGGATGTTTGCTTTATTATTTAATAATAAGAAAAACAAATGAGGGTAGATAAAGCCAATAGAGAAGAAAGGAGGAAATAGCTTGTGAATCATGCTAGATATAGAAAAAGTATGTAGAACATATGTGTACTGAACACAGATAGAAAAGGATGAAAGAGCCAATTATTAAGATATAGGGGAGAGGTTGGGCATGCCATGTTAAATACTTTTCTCTTATGTACTGTGCCTAGATTTATGCAGATTTTTTTAAATATGATTATTATTTTATTTGAGAACTGCATCATTGCCAGTATACAGTTTCTACTCCTCCATGTCAAAACCAACAAGAAGTTTTCTGTGTGTATATGTCAAAATCGCAAGAAATATTGATGATAAATAAAAATCACATAGGCAAAAAGGGGAAATTTTGTTCTTCTGCAAATGCAAAATGTTGACTGTGGATATTTTCTTCAACTCAGCAAGCCAAATTCATTTCATTAAATAATTGTAATTTAGGATTTAGACTCCTATCCCTTGATGTCAAATGACACCACTGCACTACACATAAAAAATAATAATAATAATCAGAACAAAAGAGCCAATGACACACCAATTGTCCTGTAAATTCATTTTATTTTCAACTACATAAATGTCTTTCTTAGGTAATATTACTAGAACAACTTATTTATCGGGTGTTATGGTTTGGGATAAATATGTTTAAAAAAATTTTAGCTCTATCATACAGAATTATTGTATAAAAATGCTTTATAGGCTATATTTTTCCAAAAGCAGGTAGCTAGACTGTAAATCCTGCTAAAGAAACCTTCCTGTTTAAACCTATGATATAGAATAAAAAGATGATTAAAAGGTCTTCTGGTCATAAAGCTTAAGAACATCAAAGGAATGTTTAGTTTCCTCCACAGAGAGCCACCAGGATTTTTTCATAATCTCCCTTGGTTTCATCCTGTTGATTAAAAAATAAAGTACACTTAACGATATCCACACCATAAGCAATATAAGATATTTTAAATTATAGAAAAATTATTATATTTTTAGGTTTAGCAGTTGTAGATCATGCCTTACAGTGCCTCAAATATCAGGGAACACTGATAAAAATATTGGTCATTTAATTAAATGATGTGCTTAGCAGATAATGGAATTTATTGAATAAAGCAGATTATTTTTCATGATTCAGATTATAAACTACTCCAAATTAATTATGTATTATATTAGAGACATTATTTTCCAAGAATCACATAGAGTTAAATAAGTATTGCACCAATATAATCTCATAATATGTGAGGAAATATCAGACTCACCAGAAAAAAGAGAAAGTTTTAAGTCTGTGATTTTCTCACTTTTTCTTGATAGATATTAGTTATCCAATATAGATAATAATTGGATTTAAATAATTATCTATCTTTCAATATGTTCAAAACATTTGAGTTTTCTTTCTTCCTTTTCAATTTTAACATTCTAATGAGATAACTTGAAAAGGCATTTTATACATTTTATCTATGACAAAATTGAGATAAAAAACATTTAGAATAAATTCTAATCCTCTGACCAATATTCTTTGCTAAATAAATGATGACATCTATCTACAGAAGCAGAAATTCTCAATTGTTTGTTTGCTAAATTTAAACTAATTTTGGAAACTAAATCTTTCTATGACTTCGGTTGAAATTTTTTCCTAATTTTCCAGGAAAGAAATCACTAGTGAATTTTACCAGTGAAAGTTCAATTTACTTACAAATTATGCATCCTAATATAATGAATTCATCTTACACATGAAATTTATGGATACAGTCAGTCAGTCTTTTTTTTTTGAAGGAGTCACAAAAAGTACTGTCACTTGTGAGGGTAGCATTATGAAAATTACAACGTACCAGAATGGCTTGGCAAAGAGAGATACCATACATCTTCTGATAGAATACTTTGATGTCATTCATGTCGATTTCAGAACGGGAAACCATAATCCTGATCAGTGTCTTATGACGAGTTCCAGCACCCTGTTCAAAACAAATGATGCTAAGTGTCTCATATTCAGAGCATACCCTTAATAAATCAGGCTATGGATATTAAAAATATTGAAGCCCTTCTGTCACCCACATAGTTTCTAAGAGAAACTATCCCCATATTAAAACACACAAGCACACGTGCATTTTACATTGCGTTAATGGAAGGACAAGTGACCAATTGCTATATTGGCCGTACATACAGAAAGCTTTTAAAATCTCCTCATTGGTCTCCCACCATCAAGTCTTCCCTCTTTCTAAACTATTTAATAATTAGAAGTAAAGTGAACCTTCTAAATTGCAAATCTGATCATGTGACTCGTGTATTTAAAACCCTTCAGTGGTCTGCTATTGTTCTTTGGATGCAAACCAATTATTTTATCAGGGTTTACAATGTTCTGTCCAATTCTGCAACTTCTTCCACTGTGCGCTGTCACTCCATTCATTTTCCTGAAAGTGTCATGCTACCTTTTGCCTTTGAGCCTTTATACATGTAGATTCTTCCTCCTGGACAACCTTGTTTTGTGTCCATATCTCTTCCACCTCCACACCTGGCTAATTACTACCCAAACTTCAGGTCTTAGTTTAGCTGCTAGGAAGGCCACATTGATTTCCAACATCTGGGGCACACGTTCCTCTTTTGCCCTCCCATATTACTATATATTCATCGCTACCCACCTAATACCCCACTAGACAACTGAAGACATGGTGCAGAGGCTGTAGCAGCAAAATGCCTATCATTTCATGGATGTTCCTTAAAACTGGTTGAATGGTTAGATGCTTTCTTTGAAGACCTCCTTATTTTGGAGTTGCAAAGGAAAAAGAAAGACAACTCCATAACTTTTCATTTAGGGGCCTGAAAAAATATGCAGGTGGTCTCCTGTATAATGCCATGCATGTTAGAGAGTGAAAGTTAAAGTGTAATGGTTTTAGTGGTATCTCAAAAATATTTTAATAAAATCTTCTACATTTCTGTAATCACGGAATGATGCTTTTAAAGATTCAAATATTAATCCATGGCATGGAAAACAGAATAATAAAATTAAACTTAGAAATTAAAATTCACAACCTTAGAGGAAGTAAATTACTTAAATCACATGCTAAAAAAGAAAGTTTATTGCCCTTACTGTGTTGACTCAGGTTTTAATCAAATTACGAGTAAACCACAAATCAGTTATCAGCTCACCTTACAATCTCACCTATAGAAATTATACCAAATCTAATGAAATTTTATTCTAATGAGGGAGTATATTGCTTCTTTATTGGATGGAACAATGATATTAAAATAAATGCAATTTTCAAACAATATGAAGTTTTCTGTGCTTCACTCTACAAACAATAATTTTCCTCTAAGCAAGGCATATAAGCAGAGTGGTACCTTCATAGCTTCATGAAGCTTCTCAGCAAAGAAAGCTGGTTTGCTTGTGGCACACTTCACTGTGAGAGAAGCACATTTTAGTTGACATTTATCTCACACACACGCACAAACACACACAAAAGAAAGATGCACATGAAACAGGAAATACAGAGTTTTACCAACAATATTCTACTTCCTATCTCTATTCCTATTGTTGCCTCCCCCCACAGGCAATTTTTTGGCTTAAAAGAAAGTATCTGTGACTCCATATAGTCGTATTGAATATTCTTTTTACTAACAACCTACACTTAATCCTGTTAAACATCTTAACAGAAACTGTAACAGCAACTGCTGTCCTGAATATATTCTCCTTGGAAATAGCAAAACCGGGAGGTGTTAAAGACATGTCAGCACACAAATAATTACTTTCTTCATGTTATAATAAGGAAATTGAAAACACCTAACAGAACAAAACAATAACCCTGTTTTGTTTTGGTTTTGGTTTTATTTTTATATCTGTTTTAACTATGAGGCAGCATAGTAAACACAATTTCAAGTTAGAACATGCTTACTATTCCAGAATTACATACCAACGGCTGTGAGGCACTTCTCAATGTCACCTTTCAGCTCCAGGTCCAGAACCTTGTTCATATCATGCTTACTGTACTTGGTGTACTTCTGAAACACTGAAAATTCAATTTAAATTAAGAGGTGTACAAAACATCCTACTGTATAGCAAACGAGCAAAATCAGAGCAACTGATTCAAGGTATTTCTTGAGTTTACTTAACTTCAAGCCACTCTTTTTAAAGCTATTTACTCTACTGCACTTAGTATGCAGACTCCATCTTCCTAGGACTGTGAAAAATTAACTTGCCAGCCATTTTGGCCCTCCTGTTTATTTGGGGGAAATTTTGCTAGTGTTGCCCATTATTATTAATGGCATATAATTGACAACTCTAACGTTTATTATAGCAGAGCTAAGTGACACTGATTGAGATGTCTCTCCTTGCTCATACTTGCCTTCAAAAAAAAACAAAAAGAAAATTGCATCTTTCATAAAGAAGATCCAGAAATCAATTTTTTTCCTACTTACCTCTGCGAAGATGGGGATAGCTTCTCGTGGTAAGAATGGTACTGAACACATTCACATCTGTCCCCTTTCTTCTTTCTCCTGCTTCATATAAGGCCTGTCAAGAAACATAAAAATAAGCGCTTGACTATTTGTTGACATGACAAGAATGTTAGGTCTCCTCAGAGGTTTTCCAGGCAGTTTCTTTGTGCCCAATACTGGGTCAGCAAGTTTAAGGAAACAAGTTCCTTAAAGATAAGGACCATATTTTGTTTTTCAAATATATTCTATTCAAATATATATCTCTCATGGTACTTGCAAACACTAGAGACTGAATATATGTTTGCAGAATAAATGTTTGCTGAACTAAATTGTTTTAAGTTTATGCTCTATATCAAGACAACTCTAAGGGACTGTCTAAAAATATTTTTATTCTATCATTCAAATTAATTAACAGCTAATGGTATTAATAAATCAGTAACTTGATAATAACCTACATCTTGAGTTTTGATGTTAGCATTTCTGAATTCAAATTCTGATTCTGGACTTAATAGCTGTGCAATCTTAGACAAATTATTTAGCATCATTAAACTACAGTTTCCTCTTTTGTAAATGAAAAAGATAATCCTTGCCTATTGTCACAAGCATGCTGTTAACTTTGAAATGTTAATTATCATCATTCTCCAATCACACTAATCCATGTAACTTCCATAAATACACATATCAGAGCCCTGATAGTCTTAAAATGGAAAAAAAATCAGATATGACAAAAGCAAAAACAAATATATAAATATGTTTTATGGGTGTAGCAGTTTGAGGCTGAATGTACCCAGAAAAAGACATGTTCTTAAATGTAATCCATTCCCGTGGTTGTGAACCCAATTGTAAGTAGGCTACCTCAGTTAAGGTGTGACCCACCTCAGTCAGTCTTAATCCTATTACAGTAATCCTTTATAAAGGGAATGATTATGGAGAGAGAGAGAAAGCAATGGAAGCAAGAAGCTGAAATCAAGGAAATCTGAAAGAGAAGCGGGAGGATGGCAGATGCTGCCATGTGCCCTGCCATTTGGCAGAGATGCCAAGGAACACCAGCGGCAGATCTTCAGGAAGAAAGCATTGTCATGATGATACCTTGATTGGGACATTTTCCCAAAATCTAACCAGTAGCAAATAAATTCCCATTGTTTAAGCTGAACTATTTCAAGGTATTTGCTTTAAGCAACCTAGGAAACTAAAACAATGGGCAATTACTCAAGTGCTAACTTCTATTTGATAAGCTTGCACAATTTCTATTAAAATGATCAATTTTCCAATGACCATATGAAGTTATTGTAGAATTTTGGAACAAACTGATTTGATATTTATGCAGTTATTCAACAAACAGTTAATGAATGCCCTTATGGGCAAGAAAATGTGCTAGCACAGTAAAGGGGATGGGGTGGAGAGTCAAATTTCTATCCCTACTGATTCATTATGATGAATTTAGGAATGCATATACAAATATGTTTTTTTCTTTAAAGAAACACTGGGTTCTAACATGGCATTATATTTCTAATGCTGTCTGTAGAATGACATTTAAATAACTAGCAACATGACTAAAACTATCTGTAACAATATATTTGAAAGTATATAAAGATATTATTACAATTTATTTTGTAATATATTTTATAATATCATTTCAATGGTACTTTTATGATATAAACGTACATCCATAAACCATTCCAGTGCTCACTGGTAAAAGGTTAGATTCTCCTATCCTTTCCCTTCTCTTAATAAAATATTACTTTTCCTCTTCTTATTACCAGGTACATGAAAATTGGGAGTTTTCTCTAAAATCAGTTCTTGGGACTGACAAATCAAACTCTCAATGTTCTTTTTCAATCATCTCTAACTTTATGAATAACAGGACCTATTGAAAATGTGAAAGAGTATTTTTTTTCTTTCTCAGGCTGTTCAAATACAAGAAGGTATACATCATTCAGGAAATGAAGATTAAGGAGCTGTTGGCCTCTTGGACAATCCTAGATTTGCTTCCACCTGGAGGGCATTAACTGGTAGCTCCACCCTTTTGTAGAGAAAAAAAATGAGAAGCACTTGCTTACCCTGGCATCTGTATCAGCCAAGTCTTCACTCACACCAAGATCCTCAGATCGATCACCCTAAAAAAAAATTTTCAAATAAAAAATTGCATTTAGTTATAAGTTGTCTTGTAGCATGTAATCATATAATTTACTTAATTTTTCTAAAATCAGAGAAAAATATTCTTTGAGAAGAAGACATCACTCTTCTAGAGAGAGCTCAAATCTAAGGCTTTAGTCTCTATAAAACAGGTATTTTTTGGCATGTCTGAGGTATACCTTGGCAAGAGAAAGCAGAGCCTTCCGAAAATCTCCAGATGTGTCTGAGGTGATGTCTTTGGCCAGATCTCTCTTCAGCTCTGAAAAATGAGGAAACAATATTTTTCAGTAACTTGATAATATATAGTAATAATTATAATAATGTCTGATATGGCTCTATTGGTTTACAATTTATAATGATACATGTTCAGTATCTTATGGAAAACATTATCAAAATATCTTTTTTAATAAAAAGAGAGAGATCAGAGGAGGTAAAATTTGGGATCATCGAGTTTATTTCTCTCAGAGCGATAGAAGCAAATTAGATAATACTCTGAGTGAAAACTTACAGTTATAAAGCTAGTTTCCTTTGTTAGGAAGAATAAATTGCATAGGTACACATATTTAATAATTAATTCTGAAATATAACATACTAGATATTTAAGCAAGTAAATAGAATGAACAGAGCAGTTTTTTAAAAAAATAAAACAATGGTACTGGATTGAACACAGGTTATTTACATATTTTTAAATTGATAAATATCTTAAATTGATATATGTGTGTATGTATATGTGTGAGTGGGTTTATATACGTATAAGGCGTCTTTTTCTAAACTTAACTATGCAAAATAATACTGGAATAGAAAAAAATATGCTAAATTTATAATTGGCAAGAAAACAGGGCAATTTACAACACAATCATTGGACTACACCTTGGTTATAACAGAGAAATGAGGGTATTTACCTTTGTAAACAATAATATAGCAAATAGAACTCTAATGTTAATACCCCTTTTGATTATTACCACTGATACCTGGTTCTAAGCCAGACATTGGTAATGATATAAGAATTGCAGAAAATGAAGTTTAATTTTTTAAAATTTTGATATCTTTATCAATTGCTCTGAAAAACAGTATTCAAGGGCTGTTCTAGCCCCTGTGATTGATATGAAGATCAGGCAGATGGACCTTCTACTGTGTCATAATGGCAGTGGGTGTGGAGAAAAGCGGAGGCATAGGGAAAAACAGAAGAATGATAAAGACCTAGCACTGTCCAATATATATATAGTCTCAGCCATCCTCTTTTAGGTGTTTAGCATAGCATTTAGATAACACCGTTTCACAAGTTTGTAAAGTAAGCCATAACTTGTCTTCTATCCCCATGGCTCTAACTAAAGATAAAGAGTGAGTGAATCATTTATGACTATAATGGTAAAGTTAAGATGCCCATCAGAATATTATGAGAATCTAAAGCTTTACCTTTTTATAGAATAACGGAAAATATTTTGTTTGGAGATTTCTATTTGTTTTTATTACTCTTTTCGGCATAAAAAACTTTTCTTAAATTAATTAATTAATTTTTAAACAAATCAATTTTATTGGTACACACTTTTAATAAGTTAAATCTCAGAATAATGTGTCGTTTTACATTTGATCTTAGCCAAAAGGCTGAGAAGCGATATGTGAGTTTTTGTTCTAATTCTTTAAAATTGAGTGCTGAGTTGAGTTTTCCATTATAGTGATATGTAGCCCTATGTCCAAAAGGAGTGTTTTCTATTAAATTGCAAGCTTGATGAGGGCTGGAACATTGTCTCTCTTGTCAGCACCCTAGCAACTTGAACATGGTCTGGAAGCAGTGTGGGCAATCAACAGACGTGCCAAACAAGCAATGAATATGCATTTTAATATGTAGAATTTCCAGAGTCCTCATGATTTCATTAACATCCAGATTCAATTTTAAGAACAGTATATCAGATTTCATTTAAAACAAAAACACTTGGGCTGAGGACATTATGACCTACCCTCTCTGTACACTCTGTTTATGTCTCTGATTTCTTTGTTACATCTTGATACCAAAATTTCAATCAAAGTGTCTTCATCTGTTCCAAGACCCTGAATTGGAAAAGAAGAAAAGAATAAATGTAGGAAAATTTTTATTCAACCTGATCAACTAGTTTTTGTTTCTGAAGATTTGTCTGAACCTGACATTTAGTAAATTTCACCCACAGTATTTAATAATTACAGTAAGTTCTATCTGCCAGATTGCTCTGCAAGCAAAAGGGGCTTACAGCCAACATTTTAGGTACAAATATATGAATCATGCAGTAACATCACAAGGAGGGTGGATGGCAACACAGTCCTTAGCACCAACATTCATTTACTCATTTATGATGTATTCATTGAATTCCCACTGATCCGTAGTCACTAGACTAGATGTTGAGTATATAATAGTAGGCACAAAGAGACTTGACCTATACATTCTCCTGAGGAAAGTTTTTCTTAAATCATGTGGCTTACCTTCATGGCAGCACGGAGCTCATCAGCATCAAAGCGGGCTGGAGTTTTTAAAAGAGCCAAAACAACTTCTTCGAGGTGACCTGTGAGGGCTTTCTTCAGAGCTTCATCCAAGGGCTATAAAAAAGAGATTAAAATCAGGGTTTCTAAGAAGTTTTGGGCTAAGTTACACAGCAATGTGGTATTACCTGACCACTAGGTAATCTTACTACTGATCCCTAACTCAACTATGTTTTAGTGCCCTTCAATACACAACAAAAACTAAGAGACATTTAGGAATGCAATCTTAATCTTTTAGATCTAAGGTGATTAGAATAAAATTACTGAATTCATTGAAAACTTCTTGAAGGATGGGGCTCTTAATCTTGTATTCAGGGAAGAAATCATAATATAGAGGATCATGTACTAATACAGAAGGAAACAGTAGGAATATTTAAAAAAATAATGTACTCATCACGTTTCCAACCTTTGAGGTTTGCACTGCACAAAAAAGCAATAAAATTAGATACTTACATTAATTATATAGTCTTCCAAATGCACTGCTTAAAAAAACTACCCATTTATGATGTAAAAGATTGGAAACTGTCTTTTATAGCAGAATTAAGAGCACATTTCATAGTAGGCATTAAACGGTTCAGATTAAATGGTAGCAGAAGACACATTTGTATCAGAAAATATTCTTCATTGCTATCATAATCTTGGTTATGTTTAAATTACAAGCTTGCCTCTAATACAGAACACCAAATCTTCAGAGAACTTACATAAAGATAACCAATGCATTAAGCCAGTAAACTGCCTAGAATTGATGCAGTTGAAAGAAAATGGATGAATACTACAATTGCAGTCTTAGCTGTAATGGGAAAATAGTGGTAGAGACTCAAGAGACTAGAAAACTGTGCTTCGGAATCCATGTCTAAGCATGAACAGTACCGAAATGAAATATTTAAACTTCACCATTCTAACACACCTTTCCTTTCTCCTGGAGGTAGGCTGCTTTGATGTCCTGGCGCTGTGCGTTGGTTCTCTTAGTTAGAATGTCAATGATGGTTGCTTCATCCACCCCTGAAAATAAAGGGCCACTAAGCTTTCAAAAGAGAACTTTTTTTCATCATCAATTGTTGACGTAAAATAATTCATTATCAGGTCATTCTTCTGCCTGAACAGTCTTTCCTAGCCCTTTTTTTTTCTCTCTGAATATTTATCTACAAATGTGTCAGACTTTCTTTCAAAGAAAAAATTTAAGCTCGGTTTCTGAATTTAAATAACACCAAAAGGTTATTAAATATGAAATAGTCACATTGATCAATACCAGAATTAATTGCTCATTCCTTTAGTTATTTTTTCAAAACATTCTTGGATGAAACTCCAGGCTACTATTACAAAGTTAATTCATTATATACAATTTTGTCTCAATAAACTCCTCAGCCCTTATGCTTGAAATTATGTTTGGGAATGACATTTTCCAGATAAAATCTATGTTAACCTTGAAAGATGCCCCAAATAAAATTCCTGACAAAGAAATATAGACTGGAACAGACTGGAAAAGAGAATTAATTAAAATGCTAATGCCCTCATTTAACTGGGAAAGGAAGAGGCAATAGCTCTGGTCCTCACTGATGCAGTGTTTGATCTTAGTTCTAATCCTAGAAGGGAACGAAAGTGTTGATTTCAACACTGAGTTTCTACTAAAAGGGTTCTGGGTAAGGTTATCAGTTTTTGTAGCAGCAGAGGTCTTGCTGATCTGACCAACATTTCTAAAGTTTGAGAAAGGAAATATATCCTCATTTGACAAAAAAAAAAATCGTTTTATATTCAAAATGAAACAAACTCTTTCCATTGCAAATGTCTGTTTATCAAGAGCCATTCAAAAGAATTGTTATGAAATGTCCAGGGGGGAACTGTTTTGAGGAGACATGGCTACCTTTAACTGTTATCGCTTTGTGCAAGGCATCCACATCCGAGGACGGATTGAAGGTAGGGTAGGGACTCACAGCGGATCCAGGACCACCTTTGGACCCTTTCACAGTTTTCTGTGGGTGAGAGGGAAATAAATTAGTGTCCACTCACTTGATATCAGTTTCTATTTTAATATTGTAGCTAGTTTGCTTTATTGCCACTTTACTTACGACATATTCCTGCTCTTCATTGTCAATAAACCAGGCCTGCTTGAGGAATTCTGTTACCATTGCCATTTTTAAAGAAGTATCTGGAAAGAGAACAGAGATGCTTTTACAAAACATAAACCTGTCACACGTGCGCGCGCGCGCACACACACACACCCCTTTGCTTACACACCACCCAGCATTTAGAGTAGCCTCGCCGTTACTTTCCAGGATTATGGCTAGGAACAATTAAATACTAGAAGCAAGGTTTCTAAAAGAAGGGCTTACCCTTACACAGAAACCCATAGCCTCCACTCACCCTCACTTTTGGCATACGCAGTCCTCACCCTAGGGGATCAGATGGCTACTACAAGAAAGCATAAGGGCTAGAGAGAGGAGCTGGTGATTCACTCCAGTTTTCTAAGGTTACACTCACTATATGCCAGGGGCTGAGTGTGCAAAAACAACTGAAACACCATCCCTTGCCTCAAGGGACTTTGAGCCAGTTAGTGTGGGCTTTCATGAAGAAACTTCCTAGAGGAAGTATGAGCTCGTATGCTGGGTGTCTCTTGAAATGAATCAAGAGAAATCTGGCAAAAAAAAAATCTGAGGGAACAAAAATAGAGAAGTCTGACACATCTGGAAAATTGTAAGAAGTTTGCTGGAGTAAGAAATGGTGGCATGAGCCAGAACAAAGCCTTAGGAAAACATTCATGGGCTTTAAGTAAGAAAACAGCCTGATTCCATTTATATTTCAGAAAACCGATCTTGCCTCTAGCATGGAGGATGGGCAAGATGGAAGCTATGAGACCATTTAGTAGGCCCTGAGAGAATCAGCGTAGGAGTAGTGAGGCCCTGAACGAAAGCAATGGCTAGAAAGAAAGCATATGTCTGCATTTCTAAGATAAATACTCCTGTGACAATCTGCAAGAGAGGATTCAGACTTAACACTCTATCTGTAAAAATCCCTGTCAATTCTGTTTTTGTTTTTCCATTCAATGGTGTCAAATCACTTCAACATTTGGAATAATCGCCATATTCACATTTCTTTTTTTTTTTTTTAAAGATTTATTTATTTTATTACGTATCTCCCCTCTCCCCACCGCTGCAGCTACGCTCCTAGAGTGGTCACTGCGCAGGCGTGGCTTTCCCCGCTTGTGGGCGGCTTCTGCGTCTGTTCACTGCCGGCTTTCAGTTCGCGGGTGGCTGGCTGCGCTCCATTCGTGGGCGACCTGGCGGCTTTT